>OX465303.1:199293750-199383750 GCA_949987585.1 Pipistrellus pygmaeus | reverse complement strand
GTGTCCCAGGAGCAGCTCGCGGCACTGGTGGCAGATGTCGCATCGGACGTGAATAGAGCCCTGAAGTTGGGGATCAGCTTTTTTTTTTTTTTTTTCCCTGAGTCTGCTGCAGAATTTTCTGTTCAAAGGAACTAAAATAGGAAGCTGTGCGGGCCTGGCTTCTCAGCGTGTGGGGGGCGGGAGGGTGGATACTACTGTGTCTGGATCCAGCCGTCCTCGGGCTCCTGGAGGGTGTGATCGGATGGGGCCTGACGGCCTGGCAGAGGTCGCCCCGGCTGTGGCCTGAGTGGCTGTGGCCCCAGAACCCCGGCCCTGGGAGCGGTGAGCCCCACCCTCGGCCGGGGTGGGCAGAGCTGTGCCCGGGGTTACCGCTCTGGCCCTGTGTTGACAGGTTTTTAAAAATATATATACTTTTGTTGAAACCGGTTTGGCTCAATGGATAGAGCGTCAGCTTGGGGACTGAAAGGTCCAGGGTTCGATTTCGGTAAAGGGCATGTACTTTGGTTGCGGGCATGTCCCCAGTAGGGGGTGTGCAAGAGGCAGCTGATTGATGACTCTCTCATCGATGTTTCAAACGCTCTATCTTTCACCCTTCCTCTCTGTAAAAAAACAATAAAATATATTTAAAAAAATACATATATATATATATATATATATGTATTTTTTTAAATATATTACTTTTATTGATTGCAGAGCAGAAGGGAGAGGATGAGAGAGAAAGAGAGAGAGAAACATCCATGATGAGAGAGAATCCTGGACCAGCTGCCTCCTCACACCCCACACTGGCGATCCAGCCCACAACCCGGCCTGTGCCAGGAGCGGGAATCGAACCCAGGACCCACCCATGACCTCCCGGCTCCTAGGTGGGCGCTCAGCCCAGAGCAGACAGTGTGGAGGGTTCTGGAAGGAGGTGCTGGTGGGTCTCCCCCAGGGACGCCGGCACCCCCACCCCACCCCCGCATCGCCCCAATCGGCTTCTCTGGCCCCACCAACAGCCCCGCAAACTGGTCCACTCCGCCCCATCCGTCCGAAGGGCCCTGACCCGCCCGGAGGCCGCCTCCCCGGGCCGTGCGCGGAGGACCCGATGCGCCGCCGCCCGGAGGGACGGCCGCGGCGGGACCCCTGGCGGGTCCGGGGGAGGACGGGGCGCGGGGCGGTGCTGGCAGCTGCGGGGCGGATCCGGGCGGGAGGAGCCGGCGGATCGGGGCGGGCGGGGCTCCGGGGTGGGGGGAGGCTCCGCTCCGGCTCCTCCCGCCCCGCGCCGCGCACCCTCCTCCCCCGCCCGCCTGTGCGCCCGCCGCCGCCGCGGAGCAACTTCGCGACCTGCCGGCCCCGCGCCCCGCGCGCCCCGCACCCCGAGCCATGGCCGCGCTGGCCCGGCTGCTGCCGCCGCTGCTCCTGCTCTGCGCGCCCCGGCCCCGCGGCTCCAGGTGAGCGCCGAGCGCGGGGGGACCGAGCTTCTCCCCGGGTCTGCCCCCCCGAATGCGCCCCGTCCCACCCCGTCCCACCTGCACCCGAGTCCGCCCCGGGTCCCTGCCCCCGCCCCGTCCCCGGGCCGGACCCCTCTCCCCGATCCCGCCCGCGAGGCGCTGTCCGCCGTCCGGTGCTGAACTGGGGCGGGCGGCGGGCGCGGGGGAGCGGCGCCCACTCCTGCCCGGAGCCCCCCGGAGCCCGGAGCCCGGAGCCCGGAGCCCTCGGCGGGTCCCGGCCCGAGGTGCCTTTCCAAGCGCCGGCTGCGCGCTCTGCGGGCGAAGGGAAGGAGGATCCGGGAGCGGGAGGCGCTGCCCCCCTCCCTGTGCGCTGGGCTCCCTGGTCCCGATCCCGGGCAGGTCTGGCCCCGGACAGGTCTGGGCACAGGAGGGCCGCCTCAGGGCTGCCTGGGAGAGAGGGGGGGGCCGGGTTCTCCTCTCGGGGCCATTGCAAAGGCGCCCCCTGACCTCTGGGTGTGCAGGTGGGAGCCCGCCAGGCGCCCCTGCGGGGTGGGGGGGAGGGATGAGCGCCCCCTGCTCTCCGTGGGGACCTGAATTGGGCAGCAGCCGCCCAGCGGCCTGAGCCGGGGCCTGGCCACCTCCTGTGGGAGCGGAGGGCCTTCTGGTGAGAGGGCTCTGCAGAGGAACCGGAGCAAAAACAGACACCTCGCCCCTCCCCCGGCTGGGTGCTCAGTGGTTAGAGCGTCGGCCAAAGCTGAACGGTTGCGGGTTCAAGGGCAGGTACCTGGGTGGCAGGCTCGATGCCCGGCCCTGGTCGGGGAGCGGGCGGGAGGCAGCCGATCGCTGTGTCTCTCCCATGTTTCTCTGTCTCGCCCCCTCCATTCCCTCTTTGTAAAAACCATGGGAAAAATATCCTTAGGGGAGGATTAATAACAACGACAAAAACAATATACAAAAACCCCAGACAATCCCCACCACCACCACCACCTGTATCTGGGGTGTTGCAGTCAGTCCGCTGATGTCAAAGGATGGAGAGCCCTGCGGCCGACCGCCAGCCTGTGCTGCTGTGAGCTCTCGGGCAGCCCGTCCTGGAGGGCGGGGGGCGCTGGATTGGTCAGAGCTTCCTTGTAGATGGCGTGGAGGCCTGGGCCTGGCAGTGCCGGCCGCGGTGCCCCGGTCCCGGGCAGGGCTGTGCCGTCCTCATCCCGGGGAGCTGTGCCCTTCATCGGCCCCGTGGACCTTCCTGCTCCCGCTGCCTCCTGCCCACACCAGGGCGGGGCAGGGGGAGGCGCCCCGATCAGCTGGCGACCCAGGCCCACGGCCACGGCCACGGCCTCTGAAACCCAAGGCTCTCTGAGCCCTAACATCTCGGCCCAAGTGTGACCCCAAAAAACTCCTCTGGCGGGAAAGCCTGTCTCGCTCGGACGAGGGGTTCGTTTGCTGACACCGTCCTGTTTCAGGGCGTTTGTCCGTGTCCCGCTGGGGAGCTCTCCAGCCCCCAGGCCTGCACGGGCGCCCTCCACCCTGCTGGAGCCTGACACACTCTGAACTCCGACCCGCCTGGCCCCCGGGCGTGGGCGAGCACGGGCCACCTCCCGACGGTCCCTTCCACCAGCTCCCTGTCCCCGTCCCCCCCCCCCCCCGGAGCAGAGGACTGCGCCCCTCGGGGTCCGGGTCTTCACCCCGCTGCGGGGGCACAGCGGGGCTCACAGGGTGCCTGGTGCCGGTGCAGGCTGCCCGGCGTGGCCCAGGCCGGGGGTGGGGAGCACCCTGTGGGGAGGGAAGCAGGAGCTACAGCATCAGGGTAGGGGGCGGTCAGAGCCAGGCCTCCCCCGAGTCCGACCGTCACTCCGCGTGGGCTCCGCTCTGCCAGCTGTGCGCCGTGTGGGTGGCCTTCCTGCTGCCGGCACCTCGTCTCCCTGGAGAAGCCGCGCCCGGCTCCTGCCTCCGGCTCACCGTGCCGAGCGCTCCTGGCGGCTCGCTTTGCCTTGGTAACTGCTGTGCCGGCGGGCGTTGCTCTAAAAACAGAGCTGCCAGGGCCCCGTGGGCTGTGTGTGCGGTGGGGGGCGGGGTCCCGGGGGAGGACCGTGCACCCACCTTCCCTTCTGTCCCCTCGGGCACGGACGGGGCAGGCGGGAGGGGGCGAGGTCTGCGGGCACCTAGGGTGCGGGGGGGGGGGGGGGGGGCAGGGGCCGCTCCGCCCAGAGGTGAGCCAGGCCCAGGCCCCCGCACGTCTGCTCTTCTCCCCGGGGAGGGGGGAAGGGGGGAGACCCTGCCCAAGGCCCAGTAGGGTCCCGGGCCGTCATGGGCCAGCAGCTCCCTCCCAAGATGCTGTCAGTCACCACAGTCACCTCCACGCTGAGCTTCCCGAAGGTGCCCCCCTCCTGCCCCCCAGAACCCGGACTAGAATGTAGCACGCCCTCCTGGCGTCTGGACCGCCGCACCCTGCACAGCCAGTGGGCACCGGCGCCCTCCGGGTGGGAAGTGATCTCAGGGGGACCCTGTCCCCTAAGCACCCCCCTCCCTGCCCCCCGAGGTAGCAGGGGCCGAGCCATCTCCTGGCCTCCGGCTGCTTCCGGGCTGACTTCCCGGTGGGGCCGCCCCTGGGGCTGACGGGGCTGGTCCTCGCCCCGTGGGGTGGGGTGGGGTGGGTGGGAGCAGTGTGTCCCCTGGCCCGCAGCCCGAGGCCCGGAAGGACGGCGTCTCCTGCCGGCCTGGTTCCGGCTGCGCTGCCGCTGGTGGCAGCTGGGCTGGTCCAAAAATAACGGCTCTTCCCATCCCTCCGAGCGACCTTCAGCGTGGCCTCCTGTGCCCTCCAAACCGGCTTCCAGGGGGGACGCCTCTGATCCTTTTGATCCTTTGCTACAAAGCACCCCCCCCCCCCCCCCCCCCCGTCCTGGGCCTGCCGTCACCAAGGGGGGCCCAGCCAGGGCACAGGCTGAGGGTCTGTCAGAGTCATCAGCTAAGAAGCTCCTGGTTCAAGGTCAACCTTCCTCAAAGGCCACCAGTGAGACAGACCAGGGGCCTCCCGAACCCAGGTGGCCCCGTGGTGCTGCCCCCTCCCCCCCAGCACAGGGGGCGGGGCCCGGCGGCTGCCCCTGAGGCTGAGGCCGAGGCTGGGCTGCACACCCAGCCCTGTAACCTCAGCCCCGCCCGCTGCTGCTCTAGAGACGCCAGGCCCTGGTGGCCCGGGCCGGCCAGGCCCCCTCTGTCTCCGTGGGTCCCGTCTGCTCCCCTCCTGGGGGAAGGGGAGGGGAGGAGACAGGCTCCGAGGAAGCGCTGGTCCGGGGAGCACGGAGCCCTGGGCTGCAGCGGCCACGTGAGGCGCCTCACGTGGGCTGGGCACGCGGCCGCACACGGGGCCTCGGCGTGGCTGCAGGACGGGCACTGGGGAGCCGGAGCCGGGGGCTGGCCACCGATGACAAGGAAATGGTCCCTGAGGGAGCAGGATGCGGGGAGCTGGGGGCCCCCCACATGGCTGGCAGGGTGGTGGGAGCCCAGAGGGACGGAGGCTATAGGAGCAGTGTGGGCACCTGGGCAGGCGGCCACACTGCCTTCTGCGGGCGGGTCCGCCTCCAGGCACAGGGAGCCCCGGGCACAGGGACCCCCGGTCTCAGGGCCCCGGGTCCCGATCTTGGTCCCTCGTGTCTCCCTCACGGGCACAGGCCAGGCCTGGGCCCCAAGGTGACCTTGTCGAGATAGAAGTGCTTTAGAGACTAACAGGAGAGTTATTCATAAAAATGTATACATTCGCCAAAACCGGTGTGGCTCAGTGGATAGAGCGTTGGCCTGCGGACTGAAGGGTCCCAGGTTCGATTCCGGTCACAGGCATGTACCTTGGTTGCGGGCACATTCCCAGTAGAGGGTGTGCAAGAGGCAGCTGATCGATGATTCTCTCTCATCGATTTTTCTAACTCTCTATCCCTCTCTCTTCCTCTCTGTAAAAAATCAATAAAGTATATTTTAAAAATGTATATATTCATAAATATAAACACACATGTAATTATACTTAAAGGTTTCAGAGAGGAAGGGAGAGGGACGAAGAAACATCCATGAGAGAAAGGAGCTGGGCTGCCTCCTGCATGCCCCCGGCTGGGGATGGAGCCTGAAACCCCGTGACCTCCTGGTTCATAGGTCAAAGCTCTGCCTCCCCACGGCGGCCCCTGGCGGCCGGGTGTGGGTGTGAGAGTGCTGGGGCTGCTAGAAGGAGCGACCACAGACTTGGGGGCCTGGTCCCCTCCCAGTTCTGGGGGCCAAGTCGCAGTCCAGGCGTGGGCGGGCTGCTTGCTTCCGAGGCCGCGGGGAGCATCCACACGGAGCCCCTCCCAGCTCCCGGGCCCCGGGCCTGGGCTGCGCTGGGCCTGGGCGGTCAGGCCCCCCTGCCCCTCCCGGTGTCTCTTCTCCCCAAGCCAGTGTGGCCTCATCTTAACCCTTTACTGTGCGAAGACCCCACCTCCGAATAAGTCCCACTCGGAGGTCGGGGTACATGAGTTTTGGGGCCACTGCTCACCCCGGGGCAGGTGAGCGGAAGGAAGGTGGGCGGAGAGTTGCTGGGGAGCCCCGTGGTTCGGGCTGTCGGCGGGCGTGGGCCTCAAGGTGCCCGCCAGGCGCGTGGCACGCGTCGGGGCTGCCGGGGTGTCACCGGGGTTTCCCTGCAGCCAGGAGGCGGGCCCCCGCTCCTCCGGGGTCAGGCTCAGCTCCGGAAGCACAAGGCACGTTGGGGGCTCCGGGGCCAGAGGTCAGGAGGCGGCGGTGGCCTTCCCAGGGGCTCCGGGCCTGGCCTGAGGCGGGTGGGGACCTCAGCTGCGCCCCCGCCCCCGGCCCTCAGCCTCCAGTCCTGCGTCCTTTCTCCGAGTTCCTCCTGCTGGACGTGTCCTCCTCGGGCCCTTGTCGGGGTCCCCTGAGGCCTGTCGGATGGGAGGCCCTGATGTGGGGGCTCTGGGGCTGGCTGCCCTCCGGGGCCGCTGGTGAGGGAGCCGGGGGGCTCCTCCCTGACCAGGCCATGCTGGAGGGGCAGGCGCTGAGCAGAGGCCGGTGGACCAATGGAGCCGCCCGGCTCGGCACCTCTCTGTCCCCGTCCCCGGCAGGGTTCCCAGCCCTCGGGCTCTCAGCAGGCGCACCCCGTCCCCTCCCCGTGCACCGCCGTGACCCCGGCCTCCATTTCCAGGGCGATGAATGACATCGGGGACTACGTGGGCTCCAACCTGGAGATCTCCTGGCTGCCCAACCTGGACCACCTGATGGAGGGCTACGCCCGCAACTTCCGGCCGTGCATCGGAGGTGGGCGGGCGGGCCGGTAGGCGGGCGGGGACCCCTGGCCCGGGCTGGCTCCCCTGAGGGGGCTTTGCACCCTGAGTACCGGCCCCCCAGGGACACCGCTGGGAAGGTGGATCCCCTAGGCCTCCTGGAGACTGGTGCTGACACAGCTCCTCCTGCAGCTGCTGGCCACAGCCTGCTGCCTGGGCTCTCCTGGCCTGGGTCCATGTGCACGTGTCTGTGTACCCATGCATGTGTGCGCGAGCATGTGTATGTGCATGCGTATGTGTGTGCACATGCTTGCATGTGCGCGCGCGTGTGTGTGGTGTGCATGTGCGTGTGTGTGTGTGTGCGTGCGTGTGCAGGGCCTGGCCTCAGCCCGCGCCCTCCCCACAGGACCCCCTGTGAACGTGGCGCTTGCCATCGAGGTTGCCAGCATCGACCACATCTCGGAGGTGAACATGGTAGGTGTGCCCGCCTGCGCCCTCCTGCGCCCGCCTGCGCCCGCCTGCGCCCGCCTGCTCCTGGGACCGGTCGGGCGCCCAGGCCGGCTGCTGACGGCAGGCCTCCCTCCGCCCAGGAGTACACCATGACCGTGTTCCTGCACCAGAGCTGGCGGGACAGCCGGCTGTCCTACAACCACACCAACGAGACGCTGGGGCTGGACAGCCGCTTCGTGGACCGGCTGTGGCTCCCCGACACCTTCATCGTCAACGCCAAGTCCGCCTGGTTCCACGACGTGACCGTGGAGAACAAGCTCATCCGGCTGCAGCCGGACGGCGTCATCCTGTACAGCATCCGGTGAGCCGCCGGCGCCGGGAGCCGGGCTGGGGGCGCTACACCCTCCGCCAGCAGCCTCTGCTCGGCACCCGGCGACGGCGGGGGCTGCCAGAGGCACCGACAGTTCAGCTTCTGGCCAACAGGGCCACCACCTTTTTTTTTTTTTTTTTTTTAATATATTTTATTGAATTTTTACAGAGAGGAAGAGAGAGCGATAGTCAGAAACATCGATGAGAGAGAAACATCAACCAGCTGCCTCCTACACACCCCACACTGGGGATGTGCCCACAACCGAGGTACATGCCCTTGACCGGAATCGAACCTGGGACCCCTCAGTATGCAGACCGATGCTCCATCCACTGAGCCAAACCAGTTTCGGCAGCCACCACTTAAAAAAAAAAAATTCACATGGCATGAGATCAGTGGTTCTCAACCTTCCTAACGCCGCAGCCCTTTATACAGCTCCTCACGCTGTGGTGACCCCCAGCCATAACACTATTTCCGTTGCCACGTCATAGCTGTAATTTTGCTATGTTATGAACCGTCACGTAAATATCTGTGTTTTCCGATGGACTTGGGCGACCCTGCTAGCGGCTCCCAACCTGTGGGTGGGACTGCAAAATGACAGTTAGGAAACAGCAACGGGAATGATGTGTGGTTGGGGGTCACCACAGCATGAGGAGTTGTATTAAAGGGTCACGGCATTAGAAAGGTTGAGAACCACTGCATAAGAAGAACCCTTTACAAAGGAACAATTCAGCCCTGGCCGGTGTGCTCAGTGGAGAGTGTCGGCCTGTGGACCGAAGGGTCCCGGGTTCGATTCCGATCAAGGGCAGGTACCTCGGTTGTAGGCTCCTCCCCGGTGCAGGCCCTGGTCAGGGCTCCTGCAGGAGGCGACGGATCGATGTGTCTCTCTCACATCGATGCTTTTCTCCGCCTCTCCCTCTCTCCTCCACACCCCCTACAATCAGTGGGAAAATACCCTCGGGTGAGGATTAAAACAAACAGTTCAGGGACACAGGCGCCACCATACTGTGCCATCTTCGCCTCTGTCTAGCTCTAGGACATGTCATGCCCCCAAAAGGAGACCCCGAGCCCGTGATGTGGTGGCTCCCCGCCCCACCCCCCAGCACCCCGGAAGCCACCAGCCTCTGTCTGGGGACCTGCCCCGCGGCACACACTTTGTACAGACGCGCCTCACTCCAGGACGCCGTGTCTGCTGCCTGCTTCGCGCATCCACGTGGCGTCTCTGAGGCGCAGCCACGTCGGAACTCGGATCACGGCTCCATTCCTCTCCATTCCCCCGGGCTCCTGGGAGGGGCCCTCAGGCGGGCACAGGGCCTCTGCTCCATTGGGGTGCCCCCGCTTCTGCGTCCCCTCGTCCATCCATGGACGCCGGCTGTGGGCGGCACTGCTGCGCACGTGCCTGTTCGTGCCGTGGAACATGTGTTTTCGGACACACGCCGTTTTAACATGGAGTTAATTGCCAACATTTTGAAAATCAGGAACTTTTTAAAAAATTTACATAGGAATCTAAATTATCTAAATTCACTTGGAAAACCAGGCCGCTGGGCCACGGACAGCATTTTTTTTTTTTTTTTTTTTAAGTTGGAGAGCAACTGGGTTAGAGTTTTAATTTAATTTAATTTAAAATATATATTTTTATTGATTTTTTACAGAGAGGAAGGGAGAGGGATAGAGAGCTAGAAACACCGATGAGAGATAAACATCCATCAGCTGCCTCCTGCACACCCCCCACTGGGGATGTGCCCACAACCAAGGTACATGTCCTTGACCGGAATCGAACCCGGGACCTTTCCGGTTCTTTGGCTCTATCCACTGAGCCAAACCAGTTAGGGCCACGGACAGCATTTTGAAGGATGAAGAAAGTGAATGAAATTTAGTCCTTCATTCCTTTAAAAAAAATTTTTTTTTTAAATTGATTTCAGAGAGGAAAGAAGAGGGAGAGAGAGATTGAAACTTCAATGATGAGAGAGAATCATTGACTGGCTGCCTCCGGCATGCCCCCCACTGGGGATCGAGCCCAAAACTCAGGCCTGTGCCCTGACCGGGAATCAAACCACGGCCCCTTTCGTCCAGAGGCCGACGCTCTGCCCACTGAGCCACACCGGCCGGGGCCTGTCCTTCACTCTTAAAGGAAGACCCACCCATTCTCTGTCCACCCAGGAGCCACCCAAGCCCACGGGTGAGGCCGGGGCTCCTGGGAGGGGCCCTCGGGCGGGCACAGGCCTCTGCCCGTGGGGTCGGGGAGCTGCTGGCCTCCAGGGCCCGCCTCCCCCTGGACCCCCGCCCTGTCGTCCGCACAGAATCACGGCCACGGTGGCCTGCGACATGGACCTGGCCAAGTACCCCATGGACGAGCAGGAGTGCACGCTGCACCTGGAGAGCTGTGAGTGCCCGCGGCTCCGGGCAGCGCCCCGTCTCCCGGACCTCGCTGGGGCGGGCAGGGGCCTCGGCGGGCTGGCCCCCCCGTGCAGCTGGCCCGGGAGGCGTGGACCTGCATGCCAGGCCGCCTGGGGAGGGGGACCTGGGCTCACGCCATCTCCTCCGGCCCCGCCGGCCACCGAGGCCGCCCTGGCCCCGGTGCCTGTGCTCCCGGCTCCCCTGGGCGGGCCGGGTCTCTGGCTGTGGGCGGGGGGCTGGGCCCGGGCCCGCCACCGCCCACGCGGGCTCTCCCGCAGACGGCTACTCGGCCGAAGACATCGTGTACTACTGGTCGGAGAACCAGGAGCAGATCCACGGGCTGGACAAGCTGCAGCTGGCGCAGTTCACCATCACCAGCTACCGCTTCGCCACGGAGCTCATGAACTTCAAGTCGGGTAATGGGGCCTCCGGCCTCTTCCCGGGAGCCCGGCTCTCGGCTCCCTGGGCGTTCGGCAGAGGCCCCGCCGGCTCCGGGGACCTGGGGGTCAGCGGCAGGCCGCTGGGGGGCAGGGCGGGCCTGGGCCAGCGTTCCTCCGTCTCACTCCTAGGCCCTTGGCCACTTCCCAGGAGTAGCAACGCATTGAGTGTGGGGGCCCCCTGAGGGGTGCAGGGAGCCCCCAGGAGCCCCAGGATGCAGGGGCCGGGGGGCTGCCTCTCATGGGGGCCTGTGAGTCCAGCCCGTTCTTTCCCCGAGCTCAGCCGTGAAGGGCAGGGCCAGGAGGGGAGGTCCCTCTGGGAGATCTTGCCATTCTCCCCTCCCCCGCTCCTCCCTCTGGGTGGCCAGGCTGTGGGGGGTGGGGTGAAGGTAGGGGGCTGGGGTCTCCCTTTCTTCTGAGGCTCGCAGGGGCCGAGGGCTGTGGTAGGGGTGGGGCAGGGGCAGGATGGTGCTGGGTATTGATGGCTCCCTCCCCCCTTCCTTCCCTTCCCTCTCCTCTCTACCCCCCTCCCCCGCAGCCGGCCAGTTCCCCCGGCTCAGCCTTTACTTCCACCTGCGGAGGAACCGGGGCGTCTACATCATCCAGTCCTACATGCCCTCTGTGCTGCTGGTCGCCATGTCCTGGGTGTCCTTCTGGATCAGCCAGGCGGCCGTGCCCGCCAGGGTGTCTCTAGGTACCGGCCCGGCTGCCTCCCGGGGAGCTGGGGGACGGGACGGGCAGGAGCCGGGAGCAGGACCGGGACCCCGTCAGCCACGAGCCCAGGCCCAGCCCCGCCCCCCGAGCCGGCCGCCCTCGGGGCAGCGGGATCACCATCCCCGCCTCCCGCAGGCATCACCACGGTGCTGACCATGACCACCCTGATGGTCAGCGCCCGCTCCTCCCTCCCGCGGGCCTCGGCCATCAAGGCGCTGGACGTGTACTTCTGGATCTGCTACGTGTTCGTCTTCGCCGCGCTGGTGGAGTACGCCTTCGCCCACTTCAACGCCGACTACCGGAAGAAGCAGAAGGCCAAGGTCAAGGTCACGGAGCGGAGGGCAGAGGTGAGGGCCAAGGTCAAAGTCACAGAGCGGAGGGCAGAGGTGAGGGCCAAGGTCAAAGTCACAGGGCAGGGGGGCCCAAAGGTGAGGGCCAAGGTCAAGGTCACGGAGCAGAGGACAGAGGTGAGGCCCAAGGCCACAAAGCGGAGGGCAGAGGTGAGGCCAAGGTCAAGGTCACAGAGCGGAGGGCAGAGGTGGGGCCGGGGTGTGCTGGTTCCCTGGAGCTCAGGACCAAGGACAGCACCTTTCCTGTGCCTGCCAGATCTGCTACCGCCTGCTCCTGCCGCTCCCCCTGGGTCCCGGAGCTGCGGGCCAGGGTGGGGTCCCGCGTGGCCGCCTTGGCCACCTCAGTCCGGGCTGTGGGCTCAGCTGCCCCTCCCCCGGCAGGTGGACATGAAGCACGCCATCGTGCTGTTCTCACTCTCGGCCGCCGGCGTCTCCCGGGAGCTGGCCGTGTCCCGGCGGCCGGGCCCCCTGCCCGGGGGCCTCCTGGGCTCCTACCGGCCGGTGGAGGTGGAGGTGGGGGCGGCCGAGCGGCCGGGGGGCCTCCGCGCCCTCCTCAGGCCCATCGACGCGGACACCATCGACATCTACGCCCGCGCTGTCTTCCCCGCCGCCTTCGCCGCCGTCAACATCGTGTACTGGGCGGCCTACGCCCTGTGAGGCCGCCGCCCGCCCCAGCCTCTGGACTGGAGGCCACGAAAGGGAGGGACACTGAGGGACACCGCGGCCCCCAAGCCTCTGCCCGCTCACCGCCCGGAACACCACCCTGCGGGCCCCCGCCCTCCCCGCCTGCAGACGCCAGCCCAGCTCCTCGTCCCAGCAGCAGGGCCGCCTGACGGGAGGCTGAGCCCTTGGGGACCACGCCCTGGACTTGGAAAATGCCCCCCACTCCCGGGCTGTCCGTCCGGAGGATTGAACGGAGAGAGGAGGCAGCTGGGCGTGGGGGTGCTTGCTGCCGTGGGGGGGGAGGGGGATAGGGGGGGCGCCGGGAGCCTCTGGTGCAGCATGAAATAAAGAGAAGCCTCCGGCCGTGGCCTCTCTCCCAGCCCCCCGCAGTGCCGCCCCGGGCGCCCGAGGGCCCTCCTCCGGCCGTGGCTCGGCGGGCACCGGGCGGAGGGACTCGAAGACAGACATGGAGCCCCAGAGGCTGAGCCACGTGGCCACGTCCGGACTGTCGGTGGGAGGGCAGAGCTTGGGGGGGGGGGGCGCGTTCCAGGAGTCACGGCGGCTCCCCTGTCTCTGTCCCACGGCCGTGGTGCCCAGCGGTGCCTTCTTGGAGGAGGAGATGGAGGGCAGAGGCCATCGGTCCCCACAGACCCCGGCCCCTTCCCAGCTCCACTGCCTCTGGGTCGCGGGGACAAGATCACAGCTCAGCACTGTGGCCGCGGGGACCCGGCCAGCAGCTCTGAGAGGGTCCGATGTCCGCTGCTGCCCCCAGGCGGGAGGGAGCCGGAGTGCAGTCAGAGGGCAGCGTGCGGGCGGCTCTCCTTGCGGCCGGAGGCTGGCTCTGTGGGCAGGGTCGCCAGCTGCAGGTCCCACTGTGCCAGGGGGCCCTCCCGGGGAGGCAGCTCACCTCCTGCCACCTCCGGGGGTGCTTGCTGGGCCATCACCTCTCCCTGGCACAGCCCCTGTGTTCCCGGCCGTGCGGGAGAATCCGGGGTCGCTCCCCCACAGGCAGGGCGGCCACGGAGGTCCAGGCGCTCCCCAAAACGCCGCTCCTGCCGGGGGCAGAGGTGGGCGCTGCCCCCCCCCCCCAAACCACAGACAGGGCTCACCCCCTCACCTCCAGCCCAGCTCTAGGCTCCTCCCCCTAAAGGCCCATCCTGGCACCTACTGCCTCTTTGCCACCTGCTCCCTGGCCCAGGCTGTCTCTCTCCTGGCGGGGGGTGAGGGGGTGGGGGGAGAGAGGCCGAGAGCCGGGTCTCTGGCTGCAGCGTGAGCAGAGCTGGGAGCCGGCAGAGAGAGCAGGTGGCCGAGCTCAGCGGAGCTGGATCTGGGTCAGCCGGGCTCCGGGCCACCTCCGGACCGCAGGGGGTGCTGTCCCAGCCCCGCCAGCCCCGCGGCAGACGGACAGGCGGACAGACCGACGGGGACAGAGCTGTCCGAGAGCAGCAGCCCCCTCTCCCTGCCCCACTCAGCACCCCCCGGTCTGGGGGACCCCGGCCGGGCAGGTCACCGCTCCCCTTCTTCCTGGGAGTTCCTGGGGCGGCACGCTGGAGGTACCGGCTGGGTCCACACGGTGGACCCCCCTCCTCCGGGCACCCGGGTCCTGCCGGGCCTCCGAGGACGGACGGGGAGCCCCCTGGTGCTGAGGTCGGTGGCCACTCCAGCGGCTGCCAGGATGCGCCCGCCCCATGCCCCTCGCCCGCCCCACGCCCTCCGCCCGCCCCCCTGGCAGGCAGGCTGCCTCCCGGAGCGGCCGGCCCACGGGGAGCTATTTACAGCCGCTCTGAGCCGCCGCCAGAGCCCACGCGGCTTCAGCTTTGCCGGATCCGCACAGCAGCCCCCTCCCCCGCCGGCCCGCAGGCGGCTATTTCTGCCGTGTTTACCGGGAAAAGAGCCGGGAAGAGGCTTTTAAACGGAGTTCTATTCTGGTGACGGAGCCGAGGAAGGCTGGGCGGGCGGAGGGGGGCTGGCAGCGGAGGGGGCGGCTGGGGAGCAGGGCGGCTGGCCGGGTGGGTGGGGGGGCGACAGCTGAGGGGCTGGCCGGGTGGGTGGGGCAGTGGCGGCTCCCAGGCACCCCCATTCTGCAGCGCTTGTCTTTGGGAGCCGGTGTCCTTGTCTGTCCCTGGTGGAGTCCGGAATGCACAGGATCAACAGACTCTTTTTAAAAATATATATATATTTTTTTATTGATTTCAGAGAGGAAGGGAGAGGGAGAGATAAAAACATCGATGAGAGACGAAACTGGTGTGACTCAGTGGATAGAGCATCGGCCTGTGGACTGAAAGGTCCTGGGTTCGATTCTGGTCAAGGGCTTGTACCTTGGTTGTGGGCACATCCCCAGTGGGGGGTGTGCAGGAAGCAGCTGATGGATGTTTCCCTCTCATCGATGTTTCTAACTCTCTCTCCCTCTCCCTTCCTCTCTGTAAAAAATCAATAAAAATATATTTAAAACACGCACGCACACACACACACACACACACACACGCACACATCGATGAGAATCTCCTATTGGTTGTCTCCTGCACGCCCCACAGTGGGAATAGAGTCCACAATCCGGGCACATGCCCTGACTGGGAATTGAACCGTGACCTCCTGGTTCATAGGTTGATGCTCACCACGGAGCCACGTGGCTGGGCTCACTGTGGACTCCTGATGCTCCCCTGGGACAGCTTTCCCCCAAAGCCGGGAGTGGGGGTCAGGGACCACACCCAGCTTCCCCCTCTCACCCAGAGCCGAGGAGGGACAGCCCCGACCCCCTCTCCAAGCCAGGCGGGTACACAGCGCCTGGGTCCCTCAGAGCCGCCTCTGAGCGGAGGACGGGTGCGGCGGGGGTTGTGTGTGTGTGTGTGTGTGTGTGTGTAGGGGGAGGGGTGCCAGCGCCCTGGGGCTGCCGTCTGCTCTCCCCGGGTCTCAGCCCAGAGTCCACGCCCGGCTGCGGGCAGGCACTTCCTTCTGAGGAGAGCAGGCCCAGGGCCCCTCGCCACCCCCACCCCCCCCCCTGCCGGCACCCCACTAGCTCCTCCACCGCCTGCCCTTCAGGGCGTCCTCAGCGCGGAGTGCACCGCCGGCTCTGCGTCCAGAGTCACGTGGCCTTGTCCTCTGCGTGTCCTCGCCACGTGTGACCTCATTTTAACTAATCACAGCGGCAGAGGCCCTGTTTCCAAACACGGCCTTGTTCTGAGGTTCGGCGTGAACATGGATTTTGGGGGACACTGTTAACCTTGTCCAAGGGCGCCTGTATATGTGTGCCTGTGTGTGCACCTGTGCCTGAGCACATACATGTGTGTATAGGTGCCCGAGTGTGTGTCTGTGTACACACACGTGCACACACGTGTGTGTGCATACGTGTGCATGCATGTCTGTGTTGCATGTGTGCAGACATGCATGTGTGAGTGTGCAACGTGAGGTCTCAAAGGTCACCCAGAGCCTGTGGTGGACTTCGCTCTGCAGCCAGCCACGCCCCCCGCCCCCAGCCCTGCCCTGACGGGCGCACCTGGGAGGCACAGGGTTTGTTTTCCGGGTTCTCTCCCTAAAGCGGAGCCGCCGAAGTGGCGCCTGATTCCCAGGGACAGGAGCCCCTTAAGTCTCACTCAGGTGCCTTCTGTCGCCTCCTTTCTAGAAGGCGCCCCAGCCCCCCTCTACGCACCCTGCCCAGCAGCCCTCACAGGGGGAGGCCTCGAGATCCTCCTGCTCTCCCTGCACCCGCCCTGAATCCTCTACAAGCAACGCCGGGCGCTGGGCCACCGTCTGTGAGCGGAAGGCAGAGGAGACGGGGACTGGGCTCAGCGAGGTGGCGGCTCAGGCCCCGAACCCGGAGCTCACTCCCCATGGGGACAGGCCCGGCTCAGCTGGCTCTGCCACTGCGTCTGCCGTGAGGCCTCAGTCAGCGGTGATCCTGTCCATCTTCATCTGGCAAAGGAGCGTGCACCCACAAAGGAGCATGTGCAATGGCCACGGCGTTGCCATGGTGACTGAGGTTTGGGGTTCTGTCTCCAGGCGTACCAGGCCAGTTGG
This sequence comes from Pipistrellus pygmaeus, assembly GCA_949987585.1. NCBI lineage: Eukaryota > Metazoa > Chordata > Mammalia > Chiroptera > Vespertilionidae > Pipistrellus > Pipistrellus pygmaeus. The sequence continues at coordinate 199,367,682 of OX465303.1, read as the reverse complement.
GTTTAAATAGACTCCAGGCAGCAGGGGAAGGGAAAGTGGGCCAGGCCCCAGCTCCCGGCGCCTCCTGCCTCGGTCTCCCCGGTGGGGGGGCGGGGGAGAGGAGGCTCTGACCCAGCAGCTCCCAGGCCCAGGAGAGTGACACGGCCGGGGCTGGTCAGCAGGAGAGATGAGCAGCTTGTCCCCAGGGGCCAGCCAGAGCTGCCGGTCCCGTGGGGTCCAGCCCTGGCTTTGCCAACCCTGTGACCCTGGATAAGGCACGGGGCACCCCGGACCCTCAGTCTCCTCTGGAGCATGGTGCGGGAATGTCACATCCCCGAGGTGCCAGAGGTCCCGAGGTCTCTGGGGGCAAGCGGGCAGGGCCCCTTCCCAGGCTGGCACGGGGGCTGCGTCAGGAACGTGGCACTGTCAGAGCCCAGCCATGGCCCTCAGCTGCACCCACCACTGGGAACCACTGGGGTCCCTTCCTCCTGCCACGTCTCTCCTGCGCCCTCTACTGGGGACGCGCAGCACTGCGCTCTGGAGCAGGAGATGCCAGCAGCTGCCCCACCACCGTGAGGGGTGAAATACCAGCCCTGCAGGATACAGACCTCCCTGCGGGGGACCCGCCACAGCCACGGGGAGTCAATAGCGACTCTGGAGCTGAGAGGCGCTGATTAGTCACCGGCACACGGGTGCCCGCAGACACGTCTGTATAGATGCACACATGCAGACAACTGAGAAACGCACAGAGCCACACCCGGGCCCCAAAGCCCGCAGAGATGGGGCGCCCCTCCGCCCCCTCCTGGGCTGGACCTCGCACAGCAAGACAGAGATGGAGCCACCTTTGTTGAGAATTCCCAGGGCCATGACCCCGGCTCCCCACCCTCCTGAAGGCGGCCCACGAGGACCCAGGGCCGGCCAACACTTCTCAGCCTCACCTGCTGCCCGCCTGCTCCCTGCGGCCACAGGACCTTTGCACAGGCCAGCCCCTACTTGCCCTGTTCTCCCTGCTCCCTGCTCCGCATCCTCAGGTCCCACAGCGCCCTCTCTGGTGGGGCCTGGTCAGACCTGACCTGTCCAGCTGCCACGTCTGTGTGACTCTGTGTGTGGCCTCTGTGTGACCGGGTGTGCTGGGCCATGAGGGAACAGCCACGTCTGGGGGCTTCCCGCTGCGCCCTGGAGCAGCGTGGGGCCCCAGTCGGCCTCAGTGAGCACCCGTCGGATGAACGAGGGAACAAGGGCAGTGAGTGCCATCACCTGAGGGGGTTTCTCCAAGATCCCATGATCTGTGATGAGGAAGGCAAGTGTCAGCCGCCCATCCCTCCATGGCTGCGTGGGCCAGGCACCTGCTAGCAGGTGTCTTGGGCTCTTCCTGTGCCCGGCTGAGCTCTGGGCCACCCCTCCCCCCCCCCCCCGCCAGATCAGCTCACGCCGCCAGCATGACCAGAACCCCAGCTCCCGGCTCCACCAGGGCCACGCCCACAGCCAGCCCTTCCTGGGCACGGGTGCCCTCTGTGAGCTGCCATGAGGGTGGTGTGGCGGGCGGGGGTGGGGAGGTTCTGGGAAGGGCCTGGGAGGACAGCGACCCACACCCACAGGAGGCTTCGGTCTGAGTCTCACTGAGCACACCCTCCCCCCAGCAGGAAAGTATCATCGTTAAGAATGTTATTGATGCCCTGACCGGTGTGGCTCAGTGGATAGAGCGTCAGCCTGAGGACTCAAGGGATCCAGGTTTGACTCCGGTCAAGGCATGTACCCTGGTTGCGGGCACATCCCCAGTAGGGGGTGTGCAGGAGGCAGCTGATCGATGTTTTTCTCTCATCGATGTTTCTAGCTCTCTATCTCTCTCCCTTCCTCTCTGTAAAAAGTCAAAAAATATATTTAAGAAAAAAAAGAATGTTTATTGAAGAAAATCAGAGGGTGCAGCTGGGGGTTGGGGGTTGGGGGTTGGAGGTTGGGGGGGGAACTTGGTGGAAGGCCATGTGGCCCCACTCTGCCCTCTGCCAGCCTGGCCACCCTCCTCCACCTCTCGGCCCGCACCTGGCGGGAAAGCCACCACCCTGCATCGCCCTCCAGCCCCGGGAAGGCGGGGACGGAGGGCTGGTGGCCTCCCGGGAGTGTCAGGGGGAGGCAGGTCGGGCGGGAAGGGCCCGTCTCTGCTCACCCCCTCCCGGTGTTTGCGGCTTCACGTTGTAACCGGTCAAAACCACCGACATGCCTTTGTCTTTCCATCTGGAAAGAACAGGTGTTGGTGGCCGTGGAAGTGGGTGAGGTGGTGGAACATTTGGGCAAACAGAAACTGCCGGAGGAGAACAGACCTACCCTCAGCGGTGGCCTGTCCTGGCCGAGCTTCCCAAGGGTTCCTCCCGGCTCCGCCCACCGGAGGCGCGGGGAGTCCCTGCACTGAGTCTTCCTGCCTCGGACTGCAGGAGGAGAGGCGAAACCTGTCTAGGGACCCCTAAAACGGGGCCTGGGGTCCTAGCAGGCTGGCCTGCCCCAGCACTTCCCCTATGATCCACCACTCATGCATCCATCCATCCACCCACTCATCCATCCATCCATCCACCCACTCATTCATTTACCCATCCACTCATTCATTCATTCATTCATCCACTACTCATCCATCCATCCACCCACTCATTCATCCATCCATCCACCCACTTATTCATTCACCCATCCACTCACTCATTCATTCATTCATCCGCTACTCATCCATCCATCCATCCATCCATCCACTCATTCATCCATCCACCCACTCATTCATCCATCCATCCACCCACTCATTCATTCACCCACCCACTCATTCATTCATTCATCCACTACTCATCCATCCATCCATCCACTCATTCATCCATCCATTCCCCGGAGCCAGGTACTGGAGACATGTGGAGACCCAGCTGGAGGGGTTGGTGAGCGGGAAATTTTGGAACCGCCGCCCGATCTAATCATCGGACCAGAGCAGGCGGTGGACACAGCGATGGGCACACCTGCGTCAGGACCACACCCTCTGCCCTTGAGGCCCCAGTGGGTCCCCCAAACCATGGAGGCGTTTTGCACAGACGGACTGGTGTCTAAGCACAAGGCCCAGAGCAGAGGGCGGGGCCTGGGCCAGGGGTCCCCACGGAGGTTCAGGCCGGGCGGGAATCTGGAAACATGTTGAGGGCGGAAAGATCCAGACTTGCAGGTGGGAGGTGTCAGAGGGTGGCAGCAAAGGTGCTGCCCAGGTCTTCCCGTTGAGGCCCCGGGCAGGGTGGGGCTGGCCCAGGGGACCCCGTTTCCTTCTATGACTACAGAGCAGAGCATGGCTGAGGGGGGAGGTGGGAGGGCTGTGCCAAGGGGGTCAGGCTCAGGGGTCAGAGGGCACTGGGGGCCAAAGCCTGAGGGGAGGAAGCAGCAGACATGGGGGAAGGGGGAGAGGGAGTGGCATGCTAGGGTGAGACATTCCTAAGGGATCCGGCAAAGGTCAACCAAGAAAAAGTCTAAGGATTGATCATTGCATTGAATTTATTTTATATTAATTAAAAAAATATATATTTTATTGCCAAAGCCGGTTTGGCTCAGTGGTAGAGCGTCGGTCTGCGGACTGAAAGGTCCCGGGTTCAATTCCGGTCAAGGGCATGTACTTTGGTTGCGGGCACATCCCCGGTGGGGGGTGTGCAGGAGGCAGCTGGACGATATTTCTCTCTCATCGACGTTTCTAGCTCTCTGTCTCTCTCCCTTCCTCTCTGTAAAAAATCAATAAAGATATATTTAAAAAAATATATATATATATTTTATTGATTTTTTACAGAGAGGAAGAGAGAGGGATAGAGAGTCAGAAACATCGATGAGAATCATTGATCAGCCGCCTCTTGCGTAACCCCTACTGGGGATATGCCTGCAATCAAGGTACATGCCCTTGACCAGAATCGAACCTAGGACCTTTCAGTCCACAGGCCGACGTTCTACCACTGAGTCAAACCGGTTTCAGCTTATTTTAATTTTTTAAAAATATATTTTTATTGCTTTTGGGGGGAAGGGAGAGGGAGAGAGGAAGAAACACCAATGATGAGAGAATCATGGGTTAGCTGCCTTCTGCATGCCTCCCACTGGGGAATCCAGCCTGGGCATGTGCCCTTTACTGGAATTGAACCCAGGAACCTTCAGTGTCCAGGCTGATGCTCTATCCACTGAGCCAAACCAGCCAGGGCCGCATTTAATTAAAAAAAAAACAACACCCTGATTTTGCCCTAGCTGGTTTTGCTCAGTGGATAGAGCGTCAGCTTGTGGATTCAGGGTCTTAGGAGGTTCGATTCCGGTCAAGAGCATGTACCTTGGTTGCAGGCACAACCCCAGTAGGGAGTGTGCAGGAGGCAGCTGATCGGAGTTTCTCTCTGATCGATGTTTCTAACTCTCTATCCCTCTCCCTTCCTCTCTGTAAAAAAATCAATAAAATATATTTTAAAAAAACACCCTGATTTTAGAGAGAGGAAAGGAGAGAATGTCGACTTGCTATTCCACTTACACGTGTCCACTGGTGGCTCTTGTTTGCGCCCTGACTGGAGATCGGACCCACAACCTTGGTGAGCGAGGGGGGGGGGGGGGCGGGGCGGGGGGGCGGGGGGGGCGGGGGGGCGGGGGGGGCGGGGGGGGCGGGGGCGGGGAAGGGCGCTCTGACCCGCTGAACTAGGGTCCGGGCCAGGGCGACCCTTTATGTAATACACAGGCTCCTGGGGGCGGGGCGGCTGGGCAAAGTGGGGGTGCAGTGGAGGTGAGGATTCTGCAGGGAGAGGAGCCCGCAGGGGCAGGGGGTGGCGGGTGCGGGGTGCGTTTTGTAAGGAGGGAGCGCTCCCAGCACTGAGCAGGCGAGCCGCAGGCTCTCAGCAGGTTTCTCTGCGCTGCCTCCAGGAGAACAGGGTTCTGTGGCCCAGGGACTGCCCGCTGGGTGCCCCTCCGGCGCCTGGCACACGGAAGTGGCAGGAAGCATCCCAGGAATGAAAGAGTGAGGCCAGGCGAGGAGAGGCCAGGCGAGGCGTGTCCAGGTGAGAGGAGTGTCCAGGCGAGGCATGACCTGTGAGGAGTGTCCAGGTGAGGCGTGTCCAGGCGAGCGTGTCCTGTGAGGGGCAGTGAAGGCTTGGCAGGCAGTGTGGGGGCGGGGGCGAGGCCGCAGGGCCCGCCTGGCCTGGGGGAGGGCGCTGCAGACCTGGGCCCAGCGGGGGTCCTGTGGACGGAACAGACCTCACATTCAAGGGGAGGGGGCCTGGGATGCGGGGCCTCGGAGGGGGCGCGGGGGTTGTGTTCAGAGGCGCCTGCCCAGCTCCAGGGCCAAGAGGGGCGTCACTCAGAAGGAAGGTCAGGGGCCAACGGGGCCAGCACTCCTCGTCCGGGAGCGGCGGCCTCCGGTCGGCGCTCCTGGATCCGCAGGGCGGAGGCGGCCGAGCCGGACCACCGGCCGGGCCTCTGCTCCTCAGCTCCGGTCCCCTCACTGGCCAGCTGGCCCGACGGGAGGCCGCCGCCGGAGCGCATTGGGGTTCAGGGGTTCGAGCTTCTGACCGCACTGCGCCTCGGGGAGGCCGAGGTTCCTCTCCGTCCCCCCGACTCCCCGCTCCCCACGCAGGTCACCGGCGACCCTCCTCGCGGTCCCTCCATCCGCGCTCGCCCCGGAGTCGCCGGGGTCCTGGGGCACCGACGGCCTGCGTCTCCATCCAGCGGGTTCGGGCGCGCGAGCGGCGTTTCCACGTCCAGGAGCCCTGGGGCGCGGGGAACCCTCCCGGGGGCCCCTCCCGGAGCCGCGGGCCAGGGGCGCCCGGAGCCGACCGCCCCCACAGGGCCGGGCGGAGGTTGCCGGGCAGAGCGGGGACGCGCGCGCTCCCATTGGCCGCAGGTGGGCCCCGCCCCGCCCCTCCCGACAGGTACGGCCCCGCCTCGCCCTAATTGGCCGCAGCTGGGTCCCGCCCCGCCTCGCCGACAGGTAGCGGCCTGCGCGGCGCCATTGGGCCGTGGCCGCGGGGCCCCCCGGGGATTGGCCAGGTGGCGGCCCCGCCTCGCCCTCATTGGCCGCAGGTGCCACCGCCCCCGCCCGGGACCGCCCGCCCCGCCGATTGGCCGCCGGCCGGTCGCCATGTTCGGACCCCCCCGCCCCGCCCCGCGGGCCTCCAGCCGGAGTCCGCGCCCCGCCCGCGGCGCCGCCCAGCCCGGCCCCGCACGCCGCCCGGGTTCCGCGGGGTCGCCCCGGCCGACGCCCGCGCCGCGCCGCGCGCCCTTCCGCGTTCCCGCCGCCCCACCTGCGTCCCCCAGGCCGCGGGGCCCGCCATGGCCCGAGCGCCCGGGGCGCGGCGCTGACGGGCCGGAGCGCCATGCCCAGCCGGACGGGCCCCAAGATGGACGGGAGCGGCGGCCGCGTCCGCCTCAAGGCGCACTACGGCGGGTGAGGGCCGCGCGGGCGCCGGGGCGGGGGTCCGGGGCGGGCGCGGGGGGCGGCGGCCCGGGGAACGGGAGGTGCGGACGCCCCGGCGCCGGGCGGCGGCCGCGGGTCCCCCCGCCCCGCGCCCGGGGGCTCCCTGCGCGGACTGCGGGGACCCCGCGGCGCCCTCGCCCTGGCCGCGGTGACGGTGACTTTTTCTCTGGAAAGTTCGCCGGAACCTTAAGGTCACAAACCTGCAGAGGCTCAACTTTTGTCCGAGCGGGAACCGCGGGCCGCCTCTTGCGAACGGGGGTTTCCTAAGCGTCCCCGCCGCTCCGGCCGCGGTCCGGCTTAGGGCGCGGGAAGGCCGGGCGGGCCCGCGGGGAGCCCCTCAGGGCGCTGGGGCGCCGGGGCGCCGGTCCCCGGGGCTGGGCCTTCCGGGGACGGACAGCCTGGAATGGGCGAGCGTCCGCGGCGGGAGCGCCGGCCCTGCGAGGCGCCGAGGCCCAGAGCTCAGGACCCCGCCGCCCCCCGCGGGGCAGACGGCGCCGGAGGAGGAGCGGTGCCTGCGCGGTGCGCCCTCCGCCGGCGTGGGGTCCCGGGTCACCGGCCTGGGGTCCCGGAGCTGCACCGGCGCCGTCGGCCCCCCGCCGCCCGGAGTAGCGACCGAGGACCCTGCGGTGCGCCGGGCCGTCCCGCCACAGCCCCTCCCGCGCCGCGGGGCCGGAGGGCACCCTGAGGCGGGTGGCGGGGCCGGTGGCGGCGGCCCTCCCGGGGGAAGGAGGGTTCTGGGCGAGCTGGCCCGCCCGCCAGCCCCTGAGCAGTCGGAGGGGATGGGGGCGGCAGTCGGAGGGGAGGGGGGCGGAGAGGACCGGCGGGTCCTGGATCCGCCAGGAGCCGGAGCATGTCGGCCGGCCGGTGGGTGAGTGGCACCTCCAGCCCGGTGCGCAGGGACCCGGACAAACGGGAGGATCCTTCCCGAGGGGACCAGCGCGCCCGGAGGCCTGGGGGGTGGGTGGTAGGAATTGCCCTCCGGCCACCGGGGTGCGGGCTCCGGGAGGCACTCGGGCGCTGAGCCCGGGCTTTGGGGTGGGAGCTGGTCTGGGGAAGTTCCCAGACGCAGGGGAGGTTCTGGGCCGCCGGGCCACCCATTCCCTCCGCCACCCCATTCCGGCTCTGCCCCTGGAGAGAGCTTCGGTTACCAGGAGAAATGTGACCTGTTGAGTCTGGTTTCCCCAACGGATGAGGCCACGCCCCACACTCTTTCCTCTTCCTTCCCTTCCCGACCTCTGCTCCCTCCCTCTCCCCTCTTTCCCCTGCCCTCTTCCTCCCTCTTCCCCTCCTCATCCCCTCCCTCCTCCTCCTTTCTCCTCCCTCTCCCTCCCTCCCTCTTCCCCTCCCTCTTCCCCTCCCTCTTCTCCCCCTCCCCTCTTTCCCCTGCCCTCTCCCTCCCTCTTCCCCTCCTCTTCCCCTCCCTCCTCCTCCTTTCTCCTCCCTCTCCCTCCCTCCCTCTTCCCCTCCCTCTTCCCCTCCCTCTTCTCCCCCTGCCCTCTTTCCCCTGCCCTCTCCCTCCCTCTTCCCCTCCCCCTCCTTTCTCCCCCCCACCCCTCTTTTGCCCTGGACTGCACTGTCCCAGACCCAGCTCCCCCCCCCTTCCCTGCCTGCCTTTCCGATTGGCCCTGCCTCTCCCTGGGGACTGAGCTGGGGGCCTGGTCCTCAGAGTTGGGCAGTGACACTGGGCAGTGAGGGACGCTGGTCTGGAGAGGGCCACCAAGGTCAGCGCCCACCTGTCCTGACCCCTCCCGCCCTGTCCAGGGGAAAGTCTCTCTGTGGACGAGAAGTTGTTTTTGTGTGTCAGGGCCAGGGGCTGAGGGTCAGGAACACTGAAGACTTTTTTTGAAAATATATATTTTTTATTGATTTCAGAGAGGCAGAGAGAGAGAAACATGAATGATGAGAATCACTGATGGCTGCCCCCTGCACACCCCTACTGGGGCTCAAGCCAGAAACCCAGGCGTGTGCTCTGAGCGCTCACCACTGAGCCACGCTGGCCGGGTGAAGACCCTGTTCTTAACGAGGGGGTCTCCCGCCGCCCCCATCGGTGTGGCTTCTTCTAATCTTCCTTGCCCATCCCCTGAGCCTTCCCAGCCCCCCCCCCAAAGGCTGAAGATCAGGGTGTCCTTCCCGCCCAGCGGGGCCTCTGGAGGGTGTATGGTCCTTGGAGGCTGAGTGGGGTCTGACAGAACCTGCATTTTTTAGGGTTATTTTTGGGGTGATGCTCGGCAGGTTTGGGGGCCCTCAGGCGAGCCTCAGACGCCTGCTTTTCTGAGATCATAGACATGACAGCAGGTCTCCCTCGCTCCAGCTCCAGAACCTTCTGTGTGCAGAGCTCGGGGCTGGGTCCTGTGGCCGGGAGTCCAGGGAGGGGCGAGTGCTGGGTGCTGACCCCCGCCACCCGCCCAGGGCTCCGTCTTGCTCAGGGGCTGCTTGATTCCGGATTGGGGTGAGGGGGCTGGTCGGGGGTCCGGCATGGGGGTGGGGGTGGGGTGGCCCAGCCCAGGGCACTGAGGTCAGGCCTTGCTGCAGGCCGGTGACGGGGGGGGGGGGGGGGGGTTTAGAAGAGGATGGGGGGGCTTGGAGATCCATCCTGATGGTTGGGGTGCTGGGGGGGGGGACAAGAGCTTCCACGTGGAGATAGGCTGCAGGGAGGTCAAAGGGGAAGGGGAGGCCGACCCTGACTTCCGGAGTTCCTGGAGGCAGGAGGACTGGCGGATGCCAGGCCAGTGACTACTGCCGGGCAGTGTGGGCCCCGGGGAGGGTGCCCCAGGGGGGTGGGGTAGGCGGGGTGGGAACGCCCCCCATCTGCGAGGCACCCCTCCCCCCTCAGGCTGTGGGGTGACAGGCTGGGTCAGTTATGGGGTGCTGGGGTCTTTGAGCAGAGGATGGCCAGTTCCAGAGGGGAGGGGTGGGCAGTGGGGGGGCACCCCTGTTAGCCGGGCCTATGGGCGGGGCCTGGACGCTGTGGTCAGTGAGGTGCTGCCCACGGCCGGGTCCTGGGTCCCGGTGGCCCTGGACTTACCGCCTTGTGGTCAGAGGCTCCACAAACCTGGTTGGTGGGATTCCAGGGCCAGGGCCCCCACCCCGCAGGCCTCCTTCCTCTGGCCGGCAGGTCCCGGGCCCAGCAGATGCTTGAAGGCTGCTCTCGGGGGGTCGGCCTGCTGGCCTTCCCTGCAGCTCATTCTGCTCCGAGGAGGAGGACGAGCTTCCGCTGCCTCAGCAAAGTCCCATCCCTCCCCTTCCCTGGGGTGGGGGGGCAGGCAGCCCTCTCCCTTGTGGGGGGATGAGGAGGGGCGCCGGCCTGTGAAGGCCAGCCCGCAGGGTGAGCAGCCCGCAGGTGACCCAGAATCCCCGGCCGCCTCCGGCCTCCCTGCGTCAGCCCCGGTTCTGGAGGAAGAGATGAAAGCCGTAGAGTCCGTGACTTTTCAAAAATAACGGTGCCGGAGGAGCGGACAGATGTCCCTCCAGGGCCTGTCCCTGCGCTGGTTCTCCCACCCCGCCCCCACCCGCGCCCCTGCCTCCTGGGGCCTCGTCCTGGACGGGGATGGACACGCTCACCGTCTGCACCGTCCAGGTTTGGGGACGGTTTGAGGAAGCAGACGGGTCTGTGTCCACCTCCCTCAACCCCAACCCCCTCCCCATCCCATTCCCACCCCACCCACCCCTTCCCCCATCCCACCTCCACCCCACCCCTCCTCCACCCCACCCCCACCCCCACCCCCACCCCATGACTTTGGGCAGGACTGGAACCTGGTGCCTCAGCCTCCGCTTGCCCCACGCCCACTAGGGGGCACTCCCGCCTCCCCCCACGCCCCCCGCGGTTCCCCCTCCCCACCCGGCTCCAGGACAGCTCTTCTCTTGGGGGCGGGGCCGTGGTGGTGCTGATGTGACTCCCGTGGGCAGTGGTCTGGGCAGTCCACTGACTCGGTCCGTCTTCTGGTTCATCGGTCTCCCGCCTTGGGCTCAATGTCATGTGTCCCCCCCCCCCCGTGACCCCTGCGTCCTCTCGCCCAGGGACATCCTGGTCAGCAGCCTGGACGCCGCCACCACCTTCGAGGAGCTGTGTGCCGACATGAGGGACATGTGCAGCCTGCCCCCGGGCCAGCCGCTCACCCTCAAGTGGGTGGACAGCGAAGGTAGCCGGCCGGCCGGGTCCTCCCTAACCCTGTGTCCCGGGGCCCGCCCTCTGGGGGTGGAAACTGCCACAGGGGAGGAGTGGGGGGAGCGTGTTGGGGGAAGTCTGGCTGGGCGGAGATCGGAGCCTTCAGAAGGGCAGTGGGTGGGGGGGCAGGTGAGACAGCCGGGAGGACGGCAGGGCTCGGCCCCACGTGGGCTCCTGGACCCTCCTGACGGGCCGTTCTCACGTGGGCCCTCCTGTGGGCGGTTCGGAAGGGAGGGAAGTGTAGTGAGGGCTCTCTCATTCCGTGCTCTCTCTCTCACTCTGTGCTCTCTCTCTCCCTCCCTCCCTCCCTCCCTCAGGCAGACAAAGCTGAGGGGGGGAGACTGTCCGGGAGGCCTCCCTCCGGGATGACAGGATGAGGTGCCTGGCCGCTGGCGGTCAGGGCGCAGGGAGCCCCTCCCCCTTGGAAAGGGCACGTGGCCGCCGGTTCTAGGCTGTCCGTGCTCCCCGTCCACGATGGAGGGCCAGCGCCTGCCCTTCGGGTGGGACTGACCTAAGGAGCATGCTGGCCGGGGGCTGCGGCGCCGGGCTGGGCGTGGACCGGGTCTGAGGGCCTGGACCGGGTCTGAGGGGCGTGGACCGGGTCTGAGGGCCTGGACCGGGTCTGAGGGCCTGGACCGGGTCTGAGGGCCTGGACCGGGTCTGAGGGCCTGGACCGGGTCTGAGGGCCTGGACCGGGTCTGAGGGCCTGGACCGGGTCTGAGGGGCGTGGACCGGGTCTGAGGGGCTGGACCGGGTCTGAGGGCCTGGACCGGGTCTGAGGGGCGTGGACCGGGTCTGAGGGGCTGGACCGGGTCTGAGGGCCTGGACCGGGTCTGAGGGGCGTGGACCGGGTCTGAGGGGCTGGCTCCCTCCGCTCTGGGGGAGCGCCCGCCGTTATGGGGACCACTTGGCCTCGGGCCTGCGGGGGCCTCAGCGTGTGTCTTGCTGCCCAGGTGACCCCTGCACGGTGTCCTCCCAGATGGAGCTGGAGGAGGCCTTCCGCCTGTCCTGTCAGCGCCGGAGCGACGGGCTCATCGTTCACGGTCAGTGCGGGCGGCGGGTGCCGGGGCTCCTGGGGGGAGTCAGATGCCCATCCCTGCATCTCTGCCAGACCGCCCGGGGGCCCGGGAGCCAGTGGAGGGTCCGGGGTGACGTCCTCGGGCGCCAGGGGTTTGAGGACGTTGAACGTGAGGCACCTCAGGTTTCCTCTCTGACGCATCCTTAACGGAGCGAAGCGGCCACGAGTGGAGCCGTCCGGAAGCCGTGGGCTCCCGGGCACACGCCGGGTCCTGCTGGGAGCCCGGGGGCTGGCCTCCCCAAGGGTCAGCCCTGCTCGCCCGCTGCCTCCAGGTCTCCCCGAGCGGAGGGTCTGGGTGCCCAGCAGGGAGGCAGGCGGGCGGGCAGAGCAGGGGACCGTCTCCCAGCACGGCTCAGGGACACAGACCAGCCCTGTGGCTTCACAGGCTCCCTCTTCCCTCCGCCGGCTGGACTCCGAGCCGGGTGTAAATTCAAACATCGCCATCATTCCAGCAGTGTCTTCAATGGGCTTGGGCCCGGCTGGCGTGCTCAGTGGTTGAGCATCGACCTATGAGGTCACGGTTCACTTCCCGGCCAGGACACAGGCCTGGGCTGCAGACTCCATCCCCAGCGTGGGGCGTGCGGGAGGCAGCTGAACGATGATTCCCTCGCATCATGGATGTTTGTATCCCCCTCCCTCCCTCCCTCCCTCCCTGACATCAATAAAATATATGTATATTTTAAAAGGTTGGTTTTCATTTTAAATTGGGGCTCGTCATAGTTTCAGGTCCCATGGGGTGTCTGTGGGCCTGACAGCCCTGAGGTAGATGGGAGCCTGAAACTGGTCACGGCTTCCTGTCCATGGGTCACTTTCCCTAACCCCGGGCAACTCGATTAAAATTTCGGTAGCTCTTTCTCCAGGCTTGTTTAGATAGGCAAGTTCACCCGATCCCTTTATTGCTGCCGTGTGAGCGCATTCATGTGCAGCACGCACAACCGTGGCGTTTAAGAATTCCGTTGCCCTAACCAGTGTGGCTCAGTGGATAGAGCGTCGGCCTCGGGACTGAAGGGTCTCAGGTTCGGTTCCGGTCAAGGGCATGTGCCTTGGTTGCGGGCACGTCCCCAGTAGGGGGTGTGCAGGATGTAGCTGGTCGATGATTCTCTCTCATCGATGTTTGTAACTCTCCTTCTCCCTTCCTCTCTGTAAAATACCAATAAAAATATATTTTTAAAAAATAAAAATAAGAATTCCGTTTTCCAGGTCCAGAGGAAGGTTGTTTTAGTTGGTTCCAGTGATTTCTAAGCTCCTGTTTCAGTGATTTACCAGGGAGGCCCGGGTTCGTGGGACGGTATTTAACGGGGAGCTGGGTCCAGAGACACGGAGTGCAGTGAGCTTCCAGATGCTGGCTTTGAGGGGGTCGGTGGCCCCCGCCTCTCTGCACCCAGTGAGCGCCCCCCTGACTGCCCATGCCTTCGGGTCCTGAAGGAGGGACCGGGGTGGACACACATGTGCATGGTTCCCAGTCTTTGCCTATTATTTTTTTAATGTATTTTTTACTGATTTCAAAGAGGAAGGGAGAGGGGGAGAGAGAGAGAGAGAGACATCAATGATGAGAAAATCATGGATCGGCTGCCTCCTGCAAGCCCCACACTGGGGATCGAGCCTGTCACCAGGCCTGTGCCCTGACCAGGAATCGAACCTGGGACCCTTCAGTCCGAAGGCTGATGCTCTCTCCACTGAGCTACATGGGCCAGGGCTCCTTGCCTTGCTGAGCATCTCCCAAAAGCAGGTGGTCTTCGGCCATCTGGGCTCTGTGCACGTGTGGTCAGCCCGACCTGCCTCCTTCCCCTGAGGCTGTACTGGTGGCCGACACTCGATGCTAACTCTCTCTCCCTCTCTCTCTCCCCCTCCCCGCGCAGTGTTCCCGAGCGCTCCCGAGCAGCCCGGCATGCCGTGCCCCGGAGAAGACAGTGAGTACCGCCCGCCTTGTACATGTTTGCCCGTGAGGGCAGGTGGTCAGTGACGACGGACGGGCGTGAGCGGTGGGGCCACCTGTGGGATTTCCCTGGCCGGTGTTCCTGCGTCCGTGCGTCTGTCCGTGTGTGAGCGTGGCCCTCGGGGAGGCACCGCCGGTCTTGGGAGCTCCCTGATCTTCCCCGGAGGGGAGGGGCCGGGCAGGATGGAGGGCGAGGGAGGCACCTTCCGGCCGTGGGCCCAGCCAGGCTGGCCTCCGGGGGCTCCCCCGGCCAGGAGCTCCTGCCTCAGGGAGGGGCCGCCCTGGTGTTGGCTCAGCCTCTGCTGTGCTGGGACGAGGGTGTCAGGGGCGCTGAGGATGCGGGCGGCTGCCGGCGGCTGCCGGAGGCACAAGTGGGTGACGGCGGGGCAGTGACCACATCGCTGGGGGAATTGGAAGCATGTGAGCCTCCCGGTCCCACGCGGCCACAGGAGCGGGCCCTCGGGCCGCTGTGGGCGGCTGAGGCCTTGGGACGCCCCACCCGTGCTGGCAGCCGAGGGCACCAGGGCCAGGGGATGAGGGCCAGTGTCTCCCTGGGCACGATCCCCGCTCCGGCGCTGGCGTCACCGGCTGACAGCCACAAGGGGCAGATCGGCCACGTCTCGCTGGTCAGGACGGCAGAGCCTCCTCACGGCTCCCGCTGTTTGGAGGTTGGCGTTCTCTCCGGTCAGGATTTTACTGTTTAAATATTTTCATATTTTACTTGATCTCAATGCTGATCTTGGACAGCCCCGTTCCGGCCACCTGATGGCCACGACACCCACCTTCCTGGTCGGTTTCCGTGGCCTTGGGCAGCTCCACCCAACGCCGAGGGTGTGTGTGAGGGTCCGGGTGGGTGGTGAACGTGTCCCTGGGCCAGGGAGGCCGTCGCCAGGAGGGCACTGCCGGAGGTGGACATGTGGCAGGAACGTGGCCGTGCGTGGCACCTGGGCACATCCGGCTGGGAGGGCCGTGTTGCCCAGCCTGGTGGGTCTTCGTGTCGGCAAAACACTCTCCCACATGACCTGTTCGACGCGAACCGGATCGGTTTTACGTTCGTTCTTTCATCCTCACCGGGAACATGCTTGTTGTGTTTAGAGAGGAAGGTGGGGGAGAGGAGAGAGACACGGTCAGCGGCATCCCGTGGGCGCCCTGGCGTGTGATGACGCGCAGCCCCCGGGCCACGCCGGCAGGGCTGCCTGTGGTTTTCTAGGAATCTCCGCACCATCCTTCCCGGCGGCCACTCCGCTTGCCGCTCTCACCGTCATCGTGCGAGTCACACTTCCTTCCTGTTTACTTTGGCAGCAGCCACCTGAGGGGTGGGAGGGTGTCTCGCTGGGCTCTGGTTTGTGGCTTTGGTGTTTGTCGAGCTACTTCCGTGTGGGGTGCTTGGCGGGTCTCCCGTCCTCCCGGCGCCATCCGGGGCGGACACGGTCCTCTCCCGCCGTGGCCGTGGCCCTGGTTGGGAACCTGGGACCACAGGTGTGAGGCTGATTTCTGGGCTCGGTCTGTCCCACCGGCCTCTGTCCATCCGTCCGTCCATCCTCACCGCCACGCCGGCTGTGAACCAGGGCGTGCGCCTCTGGGTTGCTTGTTCTTGTTCAAGATGGTTGGCTGCTCGGGGCCCGTGAGGCTCCGTGCGCGTTTAGGAGAGTTTTTCAGTTTCTGCAAAAAAATCGGTGGGATCCGGGCACCGATGGCGCTGAGTCTCTTTTCGCTGGAGGTGGGAGCAGGCAGTGCCGTCTTTCCACTGATTCGTGTCTTTTGTCCTTTTAGTTTCTGTAGTTTTCATTGTACAGGTTTTCTCGTGTGTGTGCAGGCGTGTGTGTGTGTGTGTGTGTGTGTGCGCGTGCGAGTGTGTATATGCGTGTATATGTGTGTGTGTGTGTGTTGTGTATATGCGTGTGTGTGTTTATTGTCCCCAGTTTTCAATTTTTAAAATTTTTTGCTAACCTCCCCGAGGACATTTTTTCCTCTGATTGAAAAAATGTTTTATTGATTTTTTACAGAGAGGAAGAGAGAGGGATAGAGAGTTAGAAACATTGATGAGAGAGAAGCATCAATCAGCTGCCTCCTGCACACCCCCTACTGGGGATGTGCCCACAACCAAGGTACATGCCCCTGACCGGGATCGAACCTGGGACCTTTCAGTCCGCAGGCCGACGCTCTATCCACTGAGCCACACTGGTGTCGGCGCTGGCTCCCTTTTGTTTGTGCTCTGGCTGGGGCCTGGGGCGTGTGCAGTGGAAGCCGTGAGCTCGGGCGCCTTCCTCCGGTCCGTGATCCGAGAGGAGAAGGCCAGCCCTTCCCCGTCGACGTGTTTGCTGTGGGTTATCCACACGCAGCTGTCGTCACGTGGAGGTACCCCCCTTCTGTGGCATCATACATGTGCTGCCCAGCCCACGTGGCTCCGAGGCCGAGCGTCGACCTATGAGCCAGGAAGTCACAGTTCAAATCCCAGTCAGGGGCACATGCCCGGTTGCAGACTCAATTCCCAGTAGGGGGCGTGCAGGAGGCAGCTGATCCGTGATTCTCTCATCATTGATGTTTCCCTCTCTCTCACCCTCTCCCTTCCTCTCTGACATCAATTACAAATAAAAGAGCCTTGGCTGGTGTGGCCTCAGGTTGCAGGTTCCTCCCCGGCTTTGTGCTGGGCTGTGCGCTTCCGTTTCTCTGCCTCTCCCTCTCCCTTCCACCTCAGACAGTCAAGGGAGAAATTGCCTCAGGTGAGGACTAACAAACAAAACAACCAAAGGCCTGCCGTCTTGTCTGTCTTGTCTTGTCTGGATGGCCTCAGGGTGGCTGCTCACCACTCCTGGCTCTCAGTCCCTTCCCTCCCCTTAGGGGAGAGGCCGGAGGAGAGGGGAGGGGAGAGATGGGGAGGAGGGGAAGGTGGGAGAGGAGGGGAGGGGAAGAAAGAGGTGGGAGGAGAGGTGGAGAGGGAGGGAAGAAGCAGGGAGAGGTGGGAGAAGAGAGAAGGGGAGGGGAGGGGAAGGGAGGGGAGGGGAGGGGAGGGGAAGGAATAGGGGGGAGGGGAGGGGAGGGGTGACCTCCAGTGACCAGCGGTTCACGCTGTCATTCGTCATTCCGGGGGCAAGCAGTGGAGATGGGTGAGTGGGGCCCTGAGGACACGGGAACCTGTGCCCTTTCCCCTCGCCGGCGTCCTTCTCACGGAGTCGTGTCCGCGTGTACACGCCGGTGGCCCAGTCCGGTTCTGCGAGCGGAAGGTTGGAGCCTGGAGGGGGTGGTGGTCGGAAGCACAGGTGCCCTGGGCTGGTGTCTGACCTTGGCGGGAGGGGGGCGGGGGTGGTGGTCGGGGGGACAGCCTCCAGGACGGAGCCCTCTCCTGCAGGACAGGAGGCTGTCTCCGGGGAGACAGCGTCAGGAGGGAGCGGTGGGGTCACAGGAGGGAAACGCACGCGGCACCTCCTGCCTCTGGGTTGTTGGGTGTTTGTACCGCGGAAGGGTTTTCACTGTTGGTGACATTTCATGTCGGTGACGTGATCGCGTGGTGTCTCCTGTGCCCGTGAGCGTGGAGCGTCAGGTCTGCTCCTCGTGTGTTGGGCTGCCTTTGGGGGTCCCCCCCTCGCCAGCGTGCGGCCCCCTTATCAGCGTGCGGCCGGTTCTGCGAGGCTGGTCGCTCCCCGGGTTCCGTCGGGTTTGGTGCCAGACATGCTGGCCGCCTCGCGAATCCGCATGCTCTCCTCCTCGGAGTGGGAGACGGAGACATTGAGACGGGTTTGTGTTGGTTCTTTAAACATTGGTCCAGAACTTTAAAAAAAAAAATCATATTTGTATTGATGTCAGAGAGGAAGGGAGAGGGAGAGAGAAACATCAGTGGTGAGAGAGAACCATGGATAAGCTGACGCCTCCTGCATGCCCCACACTGCGGATGGAGCCTGCAACCCAGACCTGTGCCCTGACCAGGGATCGAACCCTGACCTCCCGGTTTGTAGGTCACCTCACAGCCCCTAAAGCTGCTGTGTGCTTCCCTCCCCTGGCCACGCAGGGTCTGCGCCCACCGGCACGTGTGTGCGTGTCATTTCCACGGGCCTTTGGATGTTGCCGTTTTGGTTTTATTCAGCCGATGGAGCGGCTGGCGGGCTGGGATGCCTGGTCGCCCTGCGTTTCCGGGTGACGGACACGGGCCTCCCGAGGTGCCTCTGAGGGCGCTCACGGTGTCCGGGGTGAGGGGCTGTGCCCGCTGCCCGAGCCCAGGAGGAGGCCTCGGGGAGCTCCAGGCCGCACGGAGCGGGCGGGGAGCGGGCGGGGGAGCCCAGAGCTCAGCCAGCGCCTGTGCCGCAGACACTTGACGGGGCCTGGGTTCGGGGGAGACGCAGGGCGTCCGGCGAGGCTGAGGCTCTGCTCTGGGCACTTCTCGGCCGACGGGGCACGTGAGGTCCTGCATGGGGCCAGGTCCCCCCCCCCCCCAGGGTGTGGGGTGTGACCACAGCCCGACACCCATTCTCACCTCCTCACATGGGGGCACCCCTTACTGCCCTTCCCAGTGCCCCCCACCCCCATCCCCACCCTAGAGCAGTGGAAACCTCAAAAGGCCACCAGACCGGGTTGAGACACGTTTGACAGGACCCATGGCTCTGCCCCCTCACCTCGGTCCCGGCTGGGTACCTGCTCACCCCTCCCCTGTTCCCCCCGCCCAGCCCCTCAAGCATCCTTGTTGCCTTGTTGGGTCTCTTCTCGGCCTCTGGATATAGGTCAGAGGTCACTCGCACTTGGGTGGCCGCTGTGTCCCTGCATCCTGGCCGGAGGCCCCAGCCGGCTTGGCTCCATCCCCTAGGCCTGCATGCGTGGCTCTCGGGGGCCCAGCCACCCCCTCTCAGCCACTGCTTGCCTCCCCGCTCCGCGGACAGAGGATGGGGACAGGACGCCTCGGTGCGAGATGCTGTGTCCGTGTGACGTCAGCTCCTGACATCCAGGCCGTGTTTTCGCTGGTGCTCGGCTGCCGGCTCCAGCTTCCCAGGGGAGCCGGGTACCACCCGGGCCTGGAGACACGCGGAGGCAGGGATGTGAGGCGGGGGCCGGCCTGCTGCTCGGAGCCTTCCCTGCGGAGCCTCCCGCCCGCCCGCCCGCCCGCTGAGGGGCCGAGGGGACCGGCTGCCCCGGTGAGAGGACAGGAAGATGCCTGCCTCCGCGCCCGGCGGAGCATAAAGGGCCTGAGCCGGGGAGGAGGCGGAGGAGGAGGAGGAGGAGGAGGAGGAGGAGGACGGGGACAGGGACGGGTGAGTCTGAGCATCGCTGCCCTGCAGGCCGGCCTGCGGCCGTGTGCTCGCGGGAGAGCCGTTCCCCTCCCGGCCGCACAGATGTTCCTGGCACCGACCAGCGCCGGGCGGGCGTGGGGGGGGGGGCGAGGCCCTTGTTTGCGAGGACGAGCGGGGAGCGCGGCTGCGGCAGGGGCTGTGAGGCGGCTTGTCCCCCAGCGGTCCGTGCGGGGCCTGTCCGCGGCTGCGGCTCCGGCACAACCGCATCTTCACCTGAGCCGCAGGGAGGCGGCCGCTGGGCGGCGAGGGCGTCTGCGTGGCTGGCTCCTTGCCTGCGGAGCGGCGGGCGGCCGTCCCGGCTGCAGAGGAGCGAGGAGCAGCGAGGAGGCACCTGCTCCCGCCCGCCCGCCGCCCCCTCCGCCGCGGTCCGGGCTCCGGTTGGCACTGACGACAGCGTGTGGCCGGTGTTGACGTGTGCCGGCTCCTGGCGGCTCGGCGTCCTCGGCGGCGGTCCTGTTCCCCGGTCGGTCGGCGGGTGAGGGTGATGGTGATGGTGATGCCCGCGGCCCCGGCGCCTCCGCTCTGAGATGGTTGGAGGTAGAGCCTCGAGGGTGTCGCAGGGAAAGGGTTGGGGGTGCTTTTCTGACTCCATTTTACACGGTGTTTCTGTGAACACAAATAGCCGCAGGCAGCCCCCCCTCAGGCCTGCGGGGGCCGGGGGCCTGGCGAGTGGGCTGGGGTGGGGCACCCCTCGTGTGCCTGGTGCTAGGGAACTAGGGGTGCGGGGTGCCCTTCCCCTGCACTGAAGGGCCATCCACAGACCCGGGCCGCGGGGTGGCTGCTGGTGGTGGGGCCTCTGGTTGTGGGCTGTAGGCTGTGGGGGCCGCCAGGCGGGGAGTGGGGAGCGGGGGCCTGGCACGCGTGTGCGGGGCCGAGATTAGCTGTGTCATGGTTTCCTCGGGGCGATGGGGACGCCTTGGCCTCCTTCTCCCGGTGACCACGCTGGCCGTGCACGGCCTACGGGAGCCCTCCCAGCACAGACGTGCTGCCTGGGGGACCCCGAGCAGGAGAGGGGACCCAGAGGAGGAGGGGGGACCCAGAGCGGGATAGGGGGGACCCAGAGCAGGACAGGGGGGGACCCAGAGCGGGAGGGGGGGACCCAGAGCGGGATGGGGGACCCAGAGGAGGAGGGGGGACCCAGAGGAGGAGGGGGGACCCTGAGCGGGATGGGGGACCCAGAGGAGGAGGGGGGACCCAGAGGAGGAGGGGGAACCCAGAGCAGGACAGGGGGGGACCCAGAGCGGGAGGGGGGGACCCAGAGCAGGACGGGGGGGGACCCAGAGCGGGAGGGAGGACCCTGAGCGGGATGGGGGACCCAGAGGAGGAGGGGGGACCCAGAGGAGGAGGGGGAACCCAGAGCAGGACAGGGGGGGACCCAGAGCTGGAGGGGGGGACCCAGAGCAGGACGGGGGGGACCCAGAGCGGGAGGGAGGACCCTGAGCGGGACGGGGGACCCAAAGCAGGGCCCCGACTGGGTGTAGTCAGAGCGTGGATGGGGAGCAGCCTGGAGCAGCACCCCTTCCGGAAAGAAACACCCCTATCCTGATGCCGGCCGCGGGGCTCTGGCTGTGGCTGTGGCTGTGGCTGTGGCACTGGCTGTGGCTGCCTGTCCCCTGCACCGTGTCCGGGTTGGACCCGTGGGTTCACCGTAGCCCTGTCTCAGCCGCCAGCACCAGCCCGGCACCGGCACCGGCACCGGCACCGGCACCGAGTGCGGAGCTGCCGGCCGTTACATAAGGAGTCGTGAGTTTGCCCAGCTCCACTCCGGCTCCCCCTCCCGGCTCCCCAGCCGCCAGCTCCTCTGTCGTAGGCCCCTCTTCATCGGTGGTCCCACAGAGCAGCCAAGACCCCCAGCGGTTGGACATGGGACCCAGCCGATGCCACCCTGGCCACCCTGCCGCCTGGCGGGGCCCCCAGCGGAGACGCCGTCTCCCGAGCTCCCCCTCACAGGGTGGCGGGGAGGCTGGGTCCCGTCCTCTGCGGTCCTGGTCCCCGGGCGGAGCCAGGCCCCGGAGGCCTCACCAGCAGGAGGCCAGTCTTGAGTTTCCGGTCATCTGAAGTCAGGCCTGACCTCCGACCTCTATGGAGGATCAAAGACTCAGGTAGCTTTTGTCTCCTTCGCTGACCTGGAGCATGGACTCTGAGGGGCGGGGCTGCTCTGGGGTGTGCCACGCCCCGGAGCCAGTTCAGGCCACGCCCTCCTTCCCTGTCCTGGGGACAGAGAACTCCCTGTTCTGTGCCTCGTTCTGTGACCAACGAGAGAGAGAGAGAGAGAGAGAGAGAGAGAGAGAGAGAGAGAGAGAGGGGGAGAGAAATATCTGGGAAGGACGTGTCAGCCCGGCCCACACCATCTGCGTCATCCCCGCTGCCTCAGGGCCTTGGCACGTGCCATTCCCGCTCCACCCCTGGCCTGGGCGACACTGCTTTAGGGGAGGCAGCGAAAGCCGCGCTCCTCTGACATCTTGGTGATGAGGCTTTGGCCACACCCGCCAGGGCATTTGTCTGTGGACACAGCAGTTATTTCTACCGTGTTTCCCCGAAAATAAGACAGTGTCTTATATTAATTTTTGCTCCCAAAGATGCGCTAGGTCATATTTTCAGGGGATGTCTTATTTTTCCATGAACAAGAATACGGTACACATTTATTGTTAAATGAAAATAAAGAAAACTTATTACCTGTACACGGTATGGTAGTACGGTAGTTGTCAATACAAACCAGACAAACCGTGAATCCTGCAGTATCAAGAATTTACTCATTTATTCAATGACAATCATGTCATCATCTTCTGGAACATCATTATAACAATCCAATTCCTGAATTTCCTGGTGAATTTCTTGTGACTCCATTTCCTTCAGAATCAGTGGACCAAATCTCTCATGTTTAGCAATAGCACTGTCTTTAAGTGAGTACTTCTTGTCAAGGTAGCCTGCTCGCAGTGCATTTGCAATGCAACTGTCAGTGATTTTCTCCCATGAATTCTTCACCCAAGTCACAACTTCTTGTAGTTTAGGTTTCACAAAGTTTCCACGCTGATTTCTCTCCATTCTATTTTCAATGTAGTCATTAATTTCTATGCGCAAATTGTCTTTGAATGGCTTGTTTATTGCAATATCAAGAGTCTGGAGATTGGCCTTATTTTCGGGGGGATGCCTTATATTTCACTCAGAAGGAAACCTGTAAGTAGGTCTTATTTTCGGAGGATGTCTTATTTTCAGGGAAACACGGTAGAACTTTCCTAAGGCTTCCCTTCCCTCCGGCTGACCCAGCCCCATTGGACCCTCCCAGGCGGCCAGGGCCTGTCATTTCCCCAGGCTTTCGGAGTTGGGGGTCAAGGGGTGGGGTGCCCCGTTAGCACATCCTGCCGTGTTACTTGTGTCTAAGGGGACTCGCGTGGAGGCCGGTGCACCTCATTTTGTTCCTCATTCGTGTATGGGGCGAAGAGGGGTGGTAGCCTTGTCCCAAGCTCCGTGGTTGCAGGTTCGATTCCCGGTCAGGGCACATGCGGGGCGGGGGCGAAGGGGGGAGGGGATTGATGTCTCTCCCTCTCTTGCTCGCACTCTCTCTCTCTCTCAGTCAATCCCTGGGTGAGGACTAAAGTAAAAATAAGTAAATGACGAGCTATACTCTGTACTCGGGAGCCAGTGGGTGGAGGAGGCCGGATTTCGAGTTTTACTGTCTCATTTGGTGGCTTGAATGGGTCTGGCTTTGTAAAGTGTCTCTCCCATGGGAGTTTAAGAAGGTATGATTTGCAGCAGGATGGAGCCTGCCTGGGTTCCCCAATGAGTAGCGGTCAGCACCACCCCTTGTCCGGCCATGGCTCCAACCCCTCCCTGCCCCCCTCCCCCTGCCTCCGTTTGCTCATCTGTGAAAGGGGCTGCTGGAGGCCGGATGAGGCAGGTGAGCGTGGGAGGCGGAGAGCCGTCCTGGTCAGGAAGCGGCTGGTAACCAGGTGCTGGTGTGTGTGTTGAGGGGACTTTGTTTTCATAGTCTGAACGTAACTTTGAGTTTGGGGTGTTTACCTTTTGGGGTGTTCATAGCCCATGTGGTTTAAACGAGAACAGGTGTGTGTGTGTGTCCCGGGCTCCCATCCAGTCCAGCAGGCTCTTGGGTGTTGGCTCCCGGTTTCTGAACACGACGCTCGACTCCCCGTTCGGGACGTACGTGGTCCCCTCGGCTCCCCTTCCTGTCGCCCGCGGGGTCAGCTCCCCGTTTCCTGTTCCAGCAGACAGGTGGCCCCTCGATGCCTGTGCCACATCCTCCTGGTGACTGGAGGTCCCCGAGTCACTGCCGGCTCCCGCACGCCCTGAGGCCCCGTCGCCTGGGCCTGAGCTCCAGGGCCGAGGCTCACAGGGACCCGGGGGGCCTGGGCGGAAGGTCGGCCCCCTCCCGCGGGTGGGCGCTTCAGCGGCACAGGGGGCCTTGTGTCTAATAGACTCGTTTTTTCGGATCGGCTTGGGTTCCCAGGAAGCTGTTCGTAAGGCCAGGTCCCCGTGGTGCCGGGTCCGCCCTGGGTCCCGTGTCGTCACGCTGGGCTCCCCTCGGGTAGCGTTTGGTTTAACAGAACCGTCCGGTAGCATTTTGGCATTTCGTGTGCGCCTGTGAAGGGGAGAGGAGGGCGCGGAGTTGGCTGAGGCCTCCGGACTGGTGGGTTTCCTGGCTGCGGGCACGGTGGCCTCGCCCGCTGGGCCGTGCCGCTCACAGGGAGCTGGGTGGGCACGCCGAGTGCATAGGTGCTCGCACGGGCACAGCATGTCCTCAGACCACCTGGGCCCGGCTTCTCGCTGGCGACTGTCCCGGTCCTGCCTCAGGTCCTGCCGGTGGCGCCCATGCTGGCCGGCGACGGGCCGGACCCCACCTCCGCCGCACCCCTTTGCCAGCGTGCCTTTGTTCATTGTCTCTTCAGAATGCTTTGCTGCTGGGAGCTGCTCGGAGCCGTGCCGGCCAGAGACGGTGCTCTGACCACAGGACCGGGGCGAGGCCGGGGCCAATGTGGCCCCGTACCCCTTCCTGGTGGGTCTGCACCCCTCCTGGCTGGGCCAGCCCCCAGGTCTCTGCTGTGCCATCACCCCGTGGACCAGGGTTCGCCGGCGTCTGCCGGAGGAAGGGCGTCCGCCCGCTGTGTGTAATGGGCATGCCGTGTGGCTGAGGCTCCGAACTGCACGCTCACTCCATCTCGTTGCCGATTCGAGGCTCACGTTCTCCCACGTGGCAGGCGGGGCCTGGGTCAGTGGCTCCGTGGCTGTAAGACTCTCACTGGCCGTGCGGGTGGTGTTGGTTATAAGGTGGTGGAGGTTCGCCTGTCCAGCTCTGGGCCACACCCTGTGGGGACCCGTCCACCTGCTTGTGCTGATTCTCCTCCTTTCTGAGGCCCCGTGGCTGCCTCAGTGGCTCCAGGACCACGTGCCCTCGGGTCCCTCCTGGGGGGGTCTCCCAGGCGCCAGCCTCCTCTAGGGAGAAGGCCACTTGGAAACCAGGGTCCTGGCACTCAGGTCCTGGGGACCCAGCCAGACCCTCAGCTCTGCCTCCTTCCTCCCCTCCGGCCACTTGGCCCACCTGCCTGTCCAGGCTGTCACTCCCACCGGCCAGGACACGGGGCAGATCGGTGGGTCTCCCTGTTCCTTGGTCCTGACTGTGTCTGTGCGGTGGGGTGGGGACAGTGGCATGCGTCCAGGCGTTAAGGTGGGCGCTGCCCTCCGGGGGTTCACCTCAGGGTGTTGTCCCCGCCCCTCCATTGGGTTTGTGTGTGTGAGATGTTCCGTGACCCCAGCATGGCAACGTGGGAAGATCCTGCTTCTCACCCCACCCCCCCACAGGTCTCTCTGTGGGGCCCCGCCTCCCTGGCCTGATGACCCCGGGCATTTACTGCACGACTTTGAGGGCGGACGGCCCTTCCTGGCAGTGATGGCCTCACGCCAGGTGCTTCCCAAGGTCCCGGTGTGCCAGTCAGGAGGGTGGCACCGCCTGGCCCATGGTGTCCGCTGCCACCTGGTCATGACGCGAGGCTGGAGCCAGCCGGGGGTCACATGTGCCGCCGCCTGGAGCCTCTGGGCTGCAGCCTTGCGTGGCGTCCGGGGAGGAACCCGGGGACGGGGCCGGCAGCTCCGGAGAAAGGCCTCTGCCCTCCGGGCCGGAAGCAGCGTCTCCGGGTGTAAAGTGCTGACAGGAAGAGAGGCCTCACCCCGAGCTCCGGAGAGTGGGCGGTTCGCATCGCCATGGCTTCGTGTTCCTGTGGCCTCGTGCTTCGTACACGAAGAAAAGTTAACAACTCAACACCCGGTCAGACACGTTCCTCCCGCCGTCAGCACCTCGTCTGGGTTCTGCCCTGGGTGGTGTTCCGGGACCTGGCCGGTCTCTCCTGGGCCTGCCAGCATGTTCCCGGGTCCCTGGCCTGTCCCCAGCCTGGGGCAGTGTGTCCCCAGGTCCCTGGCCTGTCCCTGACCTCTCCCCGGCCTGGGGCAGTGTATCCCGGGTCCCTGGCCTGTCCCTGACCTCTCCCGGCCTGGGGGAGCCTGTCCCCAGGTCCCTGGCCTGTCCCTGACCTCTCCCGGCCTGGGGGAGCCTGTCCCCAGGTCCCTGGCCTGTCCCTGACCTCTCCCGGCCTGGGGGAGCGTGTCCCGGGTCCCTGACCTCTCCCCGGCCTGGGGCAACGTGTCCCCGGGTCCCTGACCTCTCCCCGCCTGGGGAGCGTGTCCCCAGGTCCCTGACCTCTCCCCGGCCTGGGGCAACGTGTCCCCGGGTCCCTGACCTCTCCCCGCCTGGGGAGCGTGTCCCCGGGTCCCTGACCTCTCCCTGACCTCTCCCGGCCTGGGGGAGTGTGTCCCGGGTCCCTGTCCTCTCCCTGACCTCTCCCCAGCCTGGGGCAGTGTGTCCCCAGGTCCCTGACCTCTCCCCGGCCTGGGGGAGCGTGTCCCCGGGTCCCTGACCTCTCCCCGCCTGGGGAGCGTGTCCCCAGTCCCCGGCCTCTCCCCGGCTGGGCAGTGTGTCCCCTGGATTCCATGCTGTGTTACCAGTCCAGCCCGGCTGCACACAGCCTGCCCGGGGGATGGGGAGGGGCACAGAGTCCTGGCCCCTTTGTCTCCCTGGGGCAGACCCAGAACCACACCCCGTCCAAGACTAGAAATACACACACTTCATCATTTAAACGCGGTCATGGAGGTGGGGCTCTGTCCGCTGGGACTCGGCGCCTCACGAACCCCGAGCTCAGGATTGATGGTGGGCAGCGTGGGCGTGACCTGGGAGGACCCGCTGACACTGGGGGTGTGGCCAGAGCACTGTGGTCCGGGGCCCAGTGTCAAGAACTTTCCATCTTCCCAAATGGGCACTCTGTCCTCGTCACACTCATCCACCTCCCCAGCCCTGTACCACCGGCTCCTCTGCCTCCGGACCTGACTCCGGGGCCTAGGGGCAGAGTCACAGCCTCTGTCCTTCTGAGTCGGCTTATGTCCCAGACAGGGCAGGGTCACCGTTCCCTCCTCGGAGGCTTCAGGAGCCCCATCGTGCAAAAGCCACGTTGTGTGTACGTGGGTTTTTGTTGTGAATCCTCACCTGAGGGCATTTTTCCATTGCTTTTCCGAGAGTGGAGGGGGGGCAGAGAGAGAGAAACATTGATGTGAGAGAGACACATCGCCTGGCTGCTCCCACATGAGCCCTGACCAGATCGGGGATCGAGCCTGCAGCCGAGGTATGTGCTGGTGACCACGGGCCGGCGTTCTGTCCACTGAGCCACGCCCCTGGGGCTGAGCTTGGGGGAGTTAAAGGGCCGGCGGGTCCGGAGGCCGTGGGTGATGCCGGTGTAACTTCCTGAGCTCCGCTGTTCCCGGGAGCGAACAGAACGAGCGAGGTTCACTCAGGAGCTCAGCGGGTCTGTGTGTGAGGGAGCTCGTACACTTAGTTACCTCTGAGCCTTGAAGGACGGGCTACCTGCGGCCCGGTGGCCGGTGAGGCCTGGGAGGTGGCTCTCACGCAGAGGCCAGATGTGCTTGCCCGGCCCTGGCTTTCCCTCCAGCAGGGATGGGGCGAAGGGCTCCCTACTCTGCCTCGTTCTCGCTCCGCCCGGGAGCCGGGGCCTGCGCACAGAGGGCTTGTGTGTGGGCTCCGGGGTCCGGTGCCGGAGCCCTCCTGCACGTGGGCCGCGCTCTGGCGTTGGAGGCGAGCTGCGGTCTGTGCTGAGCTGGCCACGGGGCGGTGCCAGCAGTGCTGGGCCGAGCTGTCCTTTCGTGTCACTGGGCGCCCTGTGACGGAGGCCGGCTCCATGTGCTGCAAGGGGGGCGCAGCCAGCCCCTCCCAGTGGCCGGTGGGGGCGGCTCGGGACGCAGGCGAGGAGCAGGCCAGGGAGCGGGCGTGGCTCTGCCTCCCGGCGTCAGTGGGTCCTGCTCGTCCAGCTGACCACGGCCCCCTCTCCACGTGGACATCCAGGCCTCCCCGGCCCTGGGCCCTCCCTGACCTGTGTGGGGGCCGTGGTGTCCCGGGCCTGGGGGGATTGGTGCACCTGGTCTGGGGGGACTGTAAGGTGGACTTTGGGGAGATGGCAGAGCCAGCGGCACAGGCTGCCCCCTGCCCCCCATCAGGAGTTGGTGGTCTGAGAAAGTTTGTGCCCTGTGGGCCTGGCTCTGTGTACAAAGCAGGACAGGTGTGGGCAGCAGATGGGTGTACGTTGTGGAACAGCACGCACGGAGGAGCAGGTGTGCAGGGAGGACAGGTGTGCACAGAGGGGCACATGTGTACAGAGGGCAGGTGTGCACGGAGGGCAGGTGTGTACAGAGGGACAGGTGTGCATGGAGGGAAGTTGTGCAGGGAGGACAGGTGTGCACAGAGGGCAGGTGTGCACGGAGGACAGGTGTGCAAGGAGGACAGGTGTGCAGGGAAGACAAGTGTGTACATAGGAGCAGGTGTGCAGGGAGAACAAGCGTGCACGGAGGGGCAGGTGTGCACGGAGGGCAGGTGTGTACAGAGGGACAGGTGTGCATGGAGGGAAGGTGTGCAGGGAGGACAGGTGTGCACAGAGGGCAGGTGTGCACGGAGGACAGGTGTGCAAGGAGGACAGGTGTGCAGGGAAGACAAGTGTGTACATAGGAGCAGGTGTGCAGGGAGAACAAGCGTGCACGGAGGGGCAGGTGTGCACGGAGGGCAGGTGTGTACAGAGGTACAGGTGTGCATGGAGGGAAGGTGTGCAGGGAGGACAGGTGTGCACAGAGGGCAGGTGTGCAGGGAGGACAGGTGTGCAGGGAG
This sequence comes from Pipistrellus pygmaeus, assembly GCA_949987585.1. Taxonomy (NCBI): domain Eukaryota; kingdom Metazoa; phylum Chordata; class Mammalia; order Chiroptera; family Vespertilionidae; genus Pipistrellus; species Pipistrellus pygmaeus. The sequence goes on along the minus strand of OX465303.1, from coordinate 199,339,583 downwards.
GGCAGGTGTGCACGGAGGGAAGGTGTGCACAGAGGGCAGGTGTGCATGGAGGGCAGGTGTGCACGGAGGGCAGGTGCGCACAGAGGACAGGTGTGCACAGAGGGGCAGGTGTGCAGGGAGGACAGGTGTGCACGGAGGGAAGGTGGGCCGGCCCCTGAGGGGGTACTCTGCCTGTAGGAGCCACGCTGCGCTGCCCCCCCGGGAGCTGAAGGGCTGTGCAGGGCAGGGTGGGGGCTCAGCTCTGACAGCCGCTCCGGCCCGGAAGCTTCCGTCCAGTTGACTGTGGATCAGGTTTTTCCACTCGGAGCCTCCCCGGCCAAACCCCACGCCTGGCAACAGCACGGGTGTCCCCTGCCTCCCGGAGGCGCCTGGCCAACAGCCGCTCACTCGCGCCCGGACCGCAGGTGTCTGCACTTTAACCCTCACGACTCACCACCCTCATCTGGGCTGTGACTGGGCTCCGGCCAGGCTCGCTGGGAGACGTGGGTCCTGGAGCCACGGAACGTGGGGTCACCGGGAAGCTGGCCATCTCCCTCAGAACCGGCAGCCACCCTCTCACGCCTGCAGGCAGCCTCCCTGCCACCCCCCCCAGGCAGCCTCCCTGCCCCCCCCCCCCCCCCCCCCGCAGGCAGCCTCTCCCCGCCTCCCCCCTCGCCCGCAGGCAGCCTGGCGGTAGGGCTGTCATTCTCGGGGTTGGTCTCAGCGTGGCATTTTTCCCTCCGAGGCCCTGCCACCCTCCACTCCTCCCCTCCTTCCACACCCACCATGGTGGCCCCGGTGCCGGGCTGGGCGGCTGCCGAGGGCCAGACGCGCACAGACAGGCAATTTGAAGTCCAGGTCGCAATTAACTTCAGTGGCTGGCGCCGTGGTACCAGGAGGGCCCGAGGGGTGACCTGGGAGGTGGAGCTGGGGGGACAGGTGCCTGGCTGAGGAAGGGGGTTGGGGTCCTCCAGGTGTGGGTGCAACCGTGCCAGGCCCTGGGGTGTGCCAGGGGCGGGTGAGAGGCCGGGGTGGGCCGGGGGGGGGGGGCGGTGAGAGGCCGGGTGGGCCGGGCCTGCTGTGTGTTTTGTGAGCCTTTGCGCTCGGTCAGGGACACGGAAGCCCGGGGGTGGCCTGCCTCCTGTCCCGTGAGCCGGAAGTCATTGTCTGTGTGTGTCACGCGAGGAGCAGGGTTTCCATGCACAGCGTACCCTCCGCTGCCCGGCTCCATCCATGGCTGCTTCAGCTTCGCCCTGCGGTCCCAGAAGTGGTTTTGCTAAAACTGTTTCAGCATCTGCCACGTGGAGGACACACACGCCAGGGACCGGCCGCGGGGGCTGCATGGGGCCGTGGGTCCTTCGCGTGGCACTGGCCGCCTGCCCTCCTGCCGCCCGCTCCCTCTGGGCCTCGGGTCCAGGCTGCTCCTGGCTCTGCCTCCTTCCTCTCCGAGGACAACCCTCCCAGTGCGGCTCCTGCGCCCCCCCCCCCCCCCCCCCCCCGGACGTGGTGACGGGGGACATGGTGACAGAGTGCTGGGCGGCTGTCAGCGGCCTCCCTCCGGAGACGAGGATGAGGCCCGTCCTCCCGACCTCAATGTCTCCCTAGCCCCCGGGAACCCCGAGTCTGACTTTACTGTGACAACGGGGGCCCCCCCCACCCCGAGATTCTTAAAACCTTCCAGAAGGTGCATGTCAGAGAAACACCCCTTTCTGTGCTCGATCACTGGAGCTGCTTTGAATCTCAAACCCGATTTAAGAAATCCACCGCGCTGAGCCGGCGGCTCAGTGGTGGAGCGTCGTCCGTAGCCAGAGAGGTGGTGGGTTCACTCCCCATCGGGGTGCGTGTGGGTGGCGACCGACAGAAGTTCCTCTCTCACATCGATGTTCCTCCCTCCCTCCCCCCCTCCTCTCTCCCCTAAAACCAATAAGAACATACCCCTGGGTGAGGATTTACAAAAGAAAAGGAAACCTAAAGAGCACAGCCCTGGCCGCATCTCTCCCTGGGGGAGGTGGGTGGCCCTCTGGGTCCCCGTGTGTGTGGGACCCCCTCCCTCCTCCTCGGACCCTGTCCTCGCCCACAGGGAGGGCTGGGCGGGGGGCTCGTTTGCTCGTCTTGATTTAGTTGTGTTTACTCGCTCGGTCATTCACTCAGGTGCTCGCTGGGGCCAGGTGGCAGCTTTGGGGGTGTGGTCGGATCAGCTCCAGCTCTGAGCCCAGGAACAGCTTCCGGTCCCTCAGGCCTCGTCCGCTTCCCGTGAACCAGGGACCGCGTGGGCCCCTCCCTGCTCCTGCTGCTCTGGGCCCAGCCGTGGCCACAATGCCCCTGCGTGTCCGTCATCCCCAGGACAGGGCCGGGGAGGGAGAGCCTCAGCCAGCCTCCGGGACTTCTGCTGGGTGCGTGCGTGTGGGTGCACGCTCGTGAGGGTGTGTGGGTGCGTGTGTGTGTGTGTTTTCCTACCCACGGTTACCCTCACTCTGGCTCTGCTACTTGGGGGCTCAGGATCCAATGGCTGTGGGAGCACAGAGCTGACAGGGGAGCGGGCCTACACCGGCAGGCGGACATCCCCCAAGGGGTCCCGGACTGCGAGAGGGTGCAGGCCGGGCTGAGGAACACCCCCCTCCCCCCCACCCAGTGCGTGCAGCGGCCTCTGGTATTAGATGTAACGGGTGTATAGCAGATACAGAATAGACACACAGTTGAGACACGGATGCGATGGACACGCAGCTGCCACATAACAGTGAGAACAGATACACAGTAGCACCCGCACGTGCCCTGAGGAATCACCGGTCCCCCTGAGGGTGTTTGTCAGGAGGGAGGGCTGCGGGGGGGAGTGGGGGGGGAATAGAGGGGTCTTCCTTCCCCCGGTTTCCTGGCGCAGACAGAGGGCCGCTCCTGTCGGTGGGGGCGGGCGGAGCTCTGTGTTGGACCCCAGCTCCCGGCCTCGTGCACCCTCACCCAGCTCCACCCTCAGGTCTGGCCAGCCTGCACCAGGTCCCGAGGGCACCTCGTCTGTAGGCGGTTCAGTGAAGATTCTCAGAGACAGGCGTCCCGTAACAGCCGGGTCTCCCCCAGACTCCCTCTTGTCCTTGTTCCCGTTTTCTCTGTGGTCAGCGGTACAGATGCACCCACACACACACTCCCCCCGGCCATCCTCAGTGCTGCCACAGGGGCAGCGAGGATTTCGGTTTCCTCTCTCCGCCTTGGAGCCAGTTGAAGCAAGGCTGTGCCTGCCGTCAGCCCAGGCAGAATGGTGGCCGCTCCCCCCCCCCCCCCAGGCAGAATGGTGGCCGCCCGCCCCCCCCCAGCCCAGCTCCTGTGGCTCCGCCGTGGACGGGAGCAGCGTCCACGATGTCATCGCGCCCCGTCGTCCATGTCACGTCATTCCGGGGTGACCGGTCCAGGGGTGGCGGGTCAGTCTGCACGAGGATCTCCTGCTGTTGCCCTCTGGCCCCGCCCCCCCACCTGCTCCTTCCCCACAGCTCCCTCCTCTGTCTGGGTCAGCGCCTCCTGGGGGCTCCCACTGCTGCCGGGTCACCCCTGGGTGTGGGCAGGGTCTCTGGGCTGGCCCCGGGTCTCACCTGCCCCTGGTCACCGCCTGGCCTCAGACCATCACTCACAGAGCCCGAGGGCGGGGGAGGGGGGAGGAATCTGTCTCCTCCTGGGCTTAGCCGCCCTAGCACCCCCCATACCCCTGCCCCGCCCCCCGCTATTTCTCCTGGTCCTGGGGGGGGTGCGAGATCAGGGCGGGTCTGCGAGGCCTCTTCCTGGTGTCAGGCTCCGTTCTGTTCTCTCTTCTGAGGCCACTGAGCCCACGCGGGCACTGTGGGACCCTCACCCCCGACTCACCTCCAAAGCCCCACCTGAACCCATTAATCACACTGCGGGTCAGGCTTCAGCCTCGATAGGGGGACTCACGGTCAGCCCATAACAGCAGGTGCGGTAGGAAAAAAGATGAGGTGCTTTGGGGACCCCCTGGGCCAGGACCCCACGGCAGCCAAGCAGACTGCCTCCTGCACGCCCCACACTGGGGATGGAGCCCGCAATCTGGGCCTGTGCCCTGACCGGGAATCGAACAGTGACCTCCTGGTTCATAGGTCGACACTCAACCCCTGAGCCACGCCAGCTGGACTTTAAGGATTTTTTAAAAGTCTAAATTGTATTTATTTATTTTTTATAACATATTTTTATTGATTTCCAAGAGGAAGGGAGAGGGAGAGATAGAAACATCAGTGATGAGACAGAATCATGGATCGGCTGCCTCCTGCACGCCCCACACCAGGGATGGAGCCCACAACCTGGGCATGTGCTCTTGGTTGGAATTGAACCTGGGACCCTTCAGTCTACAGGCTGACGCTCTATCCACTGAGCCAAACCAGCCAGGGCTAAATCATATTTATTAACAGTTCATTTCTTTATTGTCCTTAAATATTTTTTATATCTATAGATACTAAATTACTAAATTTTGTTAACTTTATTAGGCTTTTTTACTATTTCCTGCTTTTTATATTAATATCAGGTGCTACTGATTTAGGATCACTCTTCCTTTCTTTCAAATGGATACTTTTATGGTCACGAAATCTTGCTCTTTAACATGAAAAATGTGACTAGCGTGTGCTTCTTGGTCTGATGTTAATGTGACACCAGCTTGTGGCGGGGGTTGTGTTCATGAGGCTTATGTGTTTCCATCCTTTTCCTCTCAGCTTCTCTGGATCTTGTCCTGGAAGTGCCTCTTAGAAGCGGAAGTTAGTTGTTCTGATCGGACTGAGGCCGGCAGGTCTCCTAACGGCAGCCTGTAGTCCGTTCGCACGGAGGGTCATACTCGTGACTGCGGTGTGAAGTGTGTCTGTCGTCTCTTTGTAACCGGCCTTCCAGTCCTTCCTTTGGTTTTAATCCAGTGTGTCATTCTGTTCCTCCCTTTTATTAGCTTTGTGAGGTGGTGCTTTAGAAAAATACCTAGAGCCCTGACTGGTGTGGCTTAGTGGATAGAGCGTCGGCCTGCAGACTGAAAGGCTCGATTCTGGTCAAGGGCATGTACCTGGGTTGCGGGCACATCCCCAATAGGGAGTGAGCAAGATGCAGCTGATCGATGTTTCTCTCTCATCGATGTTTCTAACTTTCTATCCCTCTCTCTTCCTCTCTGTAAAAAATCAATAAAATATATTTTTAAAAAATACATAGAACCCTGACTGGTGTGGCTCAGTGGATAGAGCGTCTGTCTGCGGACTGAAGGGTCCCAGGTTCGATTCCGGTCAGGGGCATGTACCTTGGTTGCAGACACATCCCTAGTAGAGAGTGTGCAGGAGGCAGCTAATGGATGTTTCTCTCTCATCGACGTTTCTAATTCTCTATCCTTCTCCCTTTCTCTCTGTTAAAAAAATCAATAAAATTTATTTTTTTAAAAATACACACACACACTGAGTTAATCTGGCCACTCAATGTGTAGTATGTATATCAAAGGCCTGGTGCATAAATTCGTTGCCTGCTGGTTGAACACCTGGTCAAGGGACATTTTGCATATCAGCCTTTTATTCTATAGGATACACACTGAGTGGCCAGATGATTATGCGTTTAGAGCTCGTCATCATCTGGCCGCTCGAGTATTTAAAATGGCCTGGCTTCCTGAGACGTTACAAGACGTGCCTCCAAGGATCGCCTCCGCTGGTTCCCAGGAAGGCAAGAACCTGCACCCTGACTCCCCGTCTGTCTTCCTCCCCATCAGTTTCCATGCGGCCGTTGCTGTGTGTGTGCAGCGCCCGCGGATACTGTGAACCACGCCGTCATCTGTTCGTACCGGTTAATTCCCGGGAAGGGGCACCCGTCCAGATTCCCTCCGTGAGCGCTGCTTCCCGCCCTCCTGTGACACGCCTGCGTGCCTTCCGCTCCGCTCTGCTGGCGGGAGCTGGTTTGTTTCTGGAAATGTCTGTCTTTGGCCTTCGCTGCCGGGAGAGACGTTCTCCGCCGGCGTGGCATCGGTGACTCCGGCGTGGCGCCGCCTGCGGGCGCTGGGTGTGTGTGTCCGTAGCCCGTCACCAGCCGCCAGGGCGCCGTCCCCTGGAAGGCGATCCTCTCTCCTCCCTCAGCCGGGCGGAGGGGGCGCAGGGGCCCTGACCTGTCCGGGCTCGGGCCGGCCCGCTCTCTGGGTCTGGGGCCTAACGTGGGCATTGCTTTTGCCGAAGACCAGTCGGCATCTTTTCAGATTCACCCCGTCCACGCCTCTGCCCCCGCCCCTTGTCCACATCTCCCCCAAATCGTGTAGATCCTTCGCTCTTTCCCGTGTTTTCCTTCCTGCCTCGGTCTGGGGCCTCCCTCCTACCACCCTCTCTTGTTAGTCTAACCTGCTTTTTTTAAAAACTGTGTTTTTATTGATTTCAGAGAGAGAGGAAGGGAGAGGGAGAGAGAGAAGAACATCAGTGATGAGAGAGAATCATTGATCAGCTGCCTCCTGCACGCCCCCCACTGGGGATGGAGCCCTCGACCCGGGTGTGTGCCCTTGATCAGAATTGAACCCAGACTGCGCTATCCATTGAGCAACACCAGCCAAGGCAGTGATGGCCATTTTTGATCAAACATTTGCCTGGAATGAGCTGTAACGGCACCTCGCCCTGGGAGACGCCCTCCTGGACACAGAATTCGTGGAGTTGCTCCCCGTGAGGGGGTTGGCCTGGAAGCGTGGCCACCCCGTGTGGCGGCACCCCTGCCGCCTCCGAGGCTCCTCACACCGTGCTCGGTGCTGTCCCCTTGCCGCGTCCCTGGGCGGCCCGGGCGCTGCAGGGCTGGGCTGGGCGGGTCACCCTGTGGCGTCCATTTCCAGGGAACAAGGAGCCTTGGCTGCCGTCCCTCGTGCTCCGGACGACGCCACGGCCACGTGCGGCCCAGACCTGGGGGTGCGGTGCGCAGCCTGTTGCTCTCTGTTCGTTTTTTAAATGTATTTTCTTCGCCTTGTCAGCGCCGTCAAGACGCCAGGTTGCCATGGAGACAGCTGGTTAAAATTCCCCGCAGCATCCTAATTATAGCCGTTCCGCAGCGGCGGCGGCGGCGGCGAGCCACTTTGGAGGCCGCGGAGCGGAGGCGGAGAGGGAAGCCAGCGCCGCACCTGCCCTCGCCGGCTGCGCCTTCACGGCTGCTCAGAGCCACACGGGCGGTGCCCCGGCCGGGCACAGTGGCCAGGCTGCCTCCAGGGCCGCTGAGCAGCCGTCCCCCATGTCTGTGCCCCGGAGGCCGTTCCCTTCCCTCACATGTCTGCGGCCCGATTCCCACGGCGTCTCCTCCCACGGGGTCCGGTGAGGCGTGGACGTGGCTGGGCACACAGCGCAGGGCCGGGATCCCCGGCGCCCGCCCTCACCGGCGCCCGCGAGTTCCTTCCCCGGACGCTGTCCGTTCCTCCCTTCCCACGTGGCGTCACGTCCCAGGAGCAGGGCTGTGACACATTCTCTCTCTGTTTTTTTGGTTAATTCTTACCCGAGGGTGTTTTCATTGATTTTTAGAGTGTGGGAGAGGAAGGGGAGAGGGAGAGATCCCAAGAAACATGGACGTGAGAGACACATCGATGAGTTGCCTCCTGCACACACTGACCAGGGCCCAGGCTGGGGAGGAGCCTGCAGCCGAGGTACCTGCCCTTGACTGCAGTCGAGCCCGGGACCCTTCAGTCGCAGGCCGATACTCTATCCACTGAGCCAGCCTGGCTCAGGCTCTCCTGTTCTTACGAGGACACGTGTCCCATCACAGGGTCCTGTGACCTCCCCCGGCCGCCTCCCTCAGAGGCCCCGCCCGCTCAGGGCTTCCCCGTAGGAATCGAAGGGGACAGACAGACCCAGGGCTCTCATGAGGACTCTGTCCTGAGGACTCTGTCCCTCGTGTTCCGCTCCCGCCCGCCCCTCGCCGGGCTCCCCAGGGCCCTCGGCCTCTGCCAGGACGGCTGAGGCTCGGCTTCTGTTGCGCAGCTTTAGGCGACCTGGAGGACACCGGGGTGTGTTCAGACTTTGACCTGTTGAGTGCCTGGCGGAGGGAAGAGCCGGCTCCGTGGGGCTGGTGCGCCCTCTGACCTGCTCACCCCCTCCGCCATCCCACCTCGGGCCCTGCACCCGCTCCCTCGCTCTGCGGGGGGGGGGGGGGGGGGGTGTCAGGGGTGTGAATGCCACACGGACAGTCACTCCTGTGGATGTTAGCAGGGACTGTCATGGGCCAGGTGCCCCCAGAACAAGCAGGGGTGCATCTGTCGCCTGGGAGAGGCCCTGGGGGCTCAGGGCAGGCAGATGGGGGGGCAGGCAGGATGATAGGCACGTGGATGAGGGGACCCCAGGCCAAGCCCGAGGCGTGAGCCCCACGTGGTGGGGAGGGAGGTGCTGGCTTGGCCCCCAACCCAGCCCAGATCTCCCCTGGGCGTGGAGCCCTCGAGGGAGGGCCAGGCCACAAGGCCTCCATCCTGGCTGTGGCTCCTGCCCCCAGGAACCCAGCCCGTGGCTCTGACCCGTCCCCCGTGAGGGGGAGAAGCAGGTTTGTGCTCCGGGACCATTCCCGCACAAGCCAGGCACTTGCTTGTTTTAAAAACATTCCGTCCAGCTGAAACCGGTTTGGCTCAATGGATAGAGCTTGGGGACTGAAGGGTCCCGGGTTCGATTCCAGTCAAGGGCATGTACCTTGGTTGCGGGCATATCCCCAGTAGGGGGTGTGCAAGAGGCAGCTGATCGATGACTCTCATCAATGTTTCTAACTCTCTGTCTCTCTTCCTTCCTCTCTGTACAAAATCAATAAAATATATTTTAAAAATAATAATAAAAACAATAAAAATAAAAACATCCCGTCCAGTCCAGTTTCCACATACGTGTCCCTGCCCCGGCCTTAAAGGCGGCTTCTCATCCGTGTCACAGGGGCTGGGCCAGGGGCTGGGCTGGAGACCTGAACCGGGTCCCAGCCGGGCCGTGGTTCCGGGAGAGGGCTGGCCACTCCCCTCCTGGGACTGGGTCGCATGCGTGGCGTCAGAGTGGCGTGTGATGACGGGATCTTTTTGCTTCCCCTGCCCCTGGTTCGCTGGGCTGGGGACCCGTGGGGGCTCGCATGGGGGGCTGGGCCAGGCTGGGGGGCGCTGTGGTCGGGCTCGCTGGACCGCGTGGCAGCCGCAGCCCCTGGGCGGGCGGGAGGCATCATATCACCGGAGCCGAGTCTGAGCTGCATCCGTCCCGGTGCAAGGCGCCTGGTGTCCTGCCGGGGCGAAGGGTGCGCAGGACGCGGGGGACACGGCGGCCGCAGAGGGTCCCAAAGCCTGACCCCGGCGGGTGGCTGCTGCCTGGGCCCCGTCTGTCCCCCCCCCCCGCCCCCCCGGGGCTGTGACAGGACCACGTGATGGGGGGCCACGTGAGGAGGGCAGGCGGGAGCCCGCTGCTGTCATCACGCCCGTCTCCCAGGCCCCGGGGTGGGGGTGGGGGTGGGGAGGGGTGGGGGTGGGGTGGACTGGAGCTGGGGCCGCAGCTAACAGCCTCCATGTCCTTCCAGAATCCATCTACCGCCGTGGAGCCCGAAGATGGAGGAAGCTGTACCGCGCCAACGGCCACCTCTTCCAGGCCAAGCGCTTTAACAGGGTGAGCCCCCCCCCCACCTCATCCTCCCCGATCCCCCCCCCCCAGGATATGGGCACTGGCTGTCCTGTGCCCAGTGCTCTGTGCCGAGTGCTGGGTGCTGAGTGCTCTGTGCCCAGTGCTGGGTGCTCTGTGCTGGGTACTGATTGCTGAGTACCAGGTGCTCTGTGCCAAGTATTCTGTGCTGGGTGCTGGGTGCTGAGTGCCCTGCTGCTTTAAGGCAGAGAGAAGGAAGGGGAGGGGAGCGCGCTCTGCCCGCACACAGCGGAGAGGCCGTGTGGAGGGCCACGGGCCCCTCTCCCGTTGGCAGTGGCTTCCCAGGCTCCCTGAGTCCATGTCTGTCTCCCGGGGCTGGGTGATGCTGTCTGCCTTGCCCCTGGGTGCCTGGCTGTGCTGTCTGTCGGGCCTGTGGCCTGTGGTCCTGCCACGTGTGCAGAGATGGGTATGGGTGGGACAGACCCCAGATGCGTGGTGACGGCGCCGTGTGTCCCGGCAGGAAGGGTCTCGTGACCTTGGCCACCCCACGCGGCCGCCACCCAGCCCGCGGTGAAGGGCCCTTTAGCGTGTCAGGGGTTCGTGACCCTTCGATCCTCTGGAAACTCCGCCCGCATGGCCGTGCCGTCCACCTCACGCGGGAGGGGGTGTGGGGGGCTCGCGGGCTGTTGGGAAGCACCCAAACCTGAGGCTTAAAACAAGCCGGGCGTCCCCCCTGGTGGGGCAGGGCTCCCTCTGCGTCTCCAGGGGGTGTTCTTCCCACTCTTTTACTTTTTATACTTTCTTAAATTGATTTCAGAGAGGAAGGGAGATGGGGAGACAGAAACATCAATGAGAGAGAATCACGGATTGGCTGCCTCCTGCATGCCCCACACTGGGGATCAAGCCTGCAACCTGGCATGTGCCCTTGACCGGATTCAAACCTGGGACCTTTCAGTCCACAGGCCAATGCTCTACCCACTGAGCCACACCGGCAAGGGCCTTCCAGCGTTCTAACTGTGGTGCTGCGGGTGCTGCTGCTGTTCCCAGGCCGCTGTTCTATCCCCACTTCTCCCTCTGCCTTCCCTGCCCTCCCCCTGTGCCTGCGTCCACGCCACTGGGACCCCAGGCGTGACTAGGCCCACAGCCTAGCCGGTCTCATTGAACTTGACTGACTGCCCCTACAATGATGCTTGCTCCAAGCGAGGCCTCCCTCGGAGGGTCCGGTGGCCATGAACCAGGACATACACACACACACACACCACTGAGCTCAGTACGGCCCACCTGTGGCCCCCCCAGGTCCTCAGAGCCAGGCCCCCTCACTGTGTTGGCTCAGACGTTGGTCCCTCAGGCTGTGGGGGAGGGGTTCTGGACCCCCTCGTGTGGAACGCCTGGTCCAGACGAGGCCACTGCCCCCCGAGGCACAGGCGGGCCAGGCTGTGGGAGGAAAACCCCTTCTGATTCAGGGTACGGGCCCTGCCCCTCCGGACCTCCCCACCCCAGTCACACGGGTTCCCCCACACGGGGAAGCGGGGCTTGGCAGGGACCTGCTGTGCCCGAGTGCCGAGTGCCTGTACCCCGTCCCCGCCTGTGGGGGCTCGGTGCCACTGGCCCGGAGAGGGCGCGTCCGTCCGGGAGGGCTGGCCCTGGGGCGGCTGCGGGGCCACGCCCTGACCTGGTGGTGTAGGGTTCGACCAGTTTTCTGAATTGAACTCCGGCCAGGCTGTGCGTACAGGTGCACCCTTTTATCTGGACCCTCTCAGCAGAGAGAGATGTGTTTACAGCCTGTGAACAGTCATAGCTGGAAAGTTCTAGCTGGGAAGCATGGGGCCTGGGCGGGGTCTGGGCGCGGGTGGGCGGGGCCTGGGGCCGTGGCAGAGCTGAGGCCAGCTTGGTTCTCACACGTGGGAGCAGCTCCCACTCAGGAGCAGCAAACCAGCTGGTGGGGACCCTCAGGGTCCAGTCGCTTAGGGCCCTGAGGTACGAAGTGGCCAAAGACGAAGGCCTGGGGCCCGTGGCGGTCCCAGCACCAGGCAGACATTCGTCTGTCCCCGTCGTGTGGGTGGGCCCCTTCCCCAGCCTGTGCCCACGGCGCCCACGGCTGCTCAGCCCTGCCCAGCGGGAGCTGTCCCTCACACAGCAGGGCCCCTCCTCAGGGACACGGGTCCCCCCACTTGGATGACCTGAGGGGGCTCCTCAGCCCAGGCAGGGCCCAGTGTCTGAGGAGACGAGGGGCCCAGGCCTCCCGTGGCCCCAGCTCCACGCCGCCATCTTAAGAGAATCCCCAGGGGCCCTTTTGGCCTCGCGCCTCGCGGTCCCTCGGGCGTGGGAGCCCGGCCGCCTGACCGCGCTGTCCGCCCGCAGAGAGCGTACTGCGGCCAGTGCAGCGAGAGGATATGGGGCCTCGCCTGGCAGGGCTACCGCTGCGTCAACTGCAAACTGCTGGTCCATAAGCGCTGCCACGTGCTCGTCCCGCTGACCTGCCAAAGGCATATGGTGAGTGCCTTGTCCCTGCCCTCTCCCCCACCTCCCCTTCCCCAGCCCTCCCTGCCTGACCCCCCACCACCCCTCCCTGCCTGGCCCCGCCCTCTCCCCCACCTCCCCACCCCACCCCCGGCCCCGCCCTCTCCCTTACCTCCCCTCCCACCCCGGCCCCGCCCTCTCCCCCACCTCCTCTCCCCACCCCACCACCCTCCCTCCCTGCCTGACCCTTCCCCCCTCCCTTCCCGGCCCCACCCTGTCCCTGCTTCCTCCTAGTCTAGGGGTGTCGAACTCAATCAGAGAAGGGGCCAAAATCTAAAATCCAGCCTAAATCGCGGGCTGAATGGTTTACTGAATAGTCATAAACTGACAGCGGAGTGCAGTGATGACAGCGCGGTGCGGGCCACATTGCAAGGCCTGGCGGGCTGGATTTGGCCCGCGGGCCTTGTGTTTGACACATGTGTCCTAGTCCCTGCCATGGAGGACACGGAGGGTGCCTGTGGGCACAGGCCCCACAAGCAGTCTGGGACAGGGCCCCTCTTCCTGAACCCTGAGAGCCCCCAGGGCCCTTGGGCGGCCTGGTGCCCTCTGCAGCTCTGGGCAGGGTGGGGGGTGAGCTGTGGCTCGTCTGACCCAGTGGTGGGACCCGCCAGGAAAGGCAGAACTCGCCCGCTGTGGGCACCTCCCCCTGGGCATCGGCCTCCCGGCGCGGGCACAGCTGGCCCCTGCCCCGGTGTGGGTGGCCTCAGGGCAGAGGGCCGTGGGGTCCCCGCACAGAGGCGCTCAGTTCCTTTCACTGGGGCTGCCGAAACCCCCAGCGGGCACATGCCCTGGGACCCCCTGGGTCAGGGCTGGGAACCTTTTCCTGCCCAGGCAGGGGCACGGCAGGAAGGGGGTGGGGAGGGGGCAGAGACGGGCAGGGACAGGACGGGTATTTATAACATTCTCCGGCCACACAGTATCACCAGCTTAGAATGAGCCTGTTCTGTTGGTAACAACGTCACCTCACCTCACGCCCCGGCAGGACTGACCCGGCCCGCGGGCTGGACGTTCCCCCCGTCCTAGGGGTCCCCAGGCCCACGTCCCCTCAGAGATGAGTTCACCCCAAAGACCAGCCGGTCCCCAGGCTGAGGGAACCCACGCGGGCGCCCAGGTGACCCGCTGGGAGCTGCCCCCATTGTGACTCCGGGTGGAACCCCGTGGGCGGACGGGGCTCAGGCTGCCTGGCCGCCGGCACGCGCAGGAGCCGCAGCGAGGGCTGGGGCGGCCGGGCCTCCGGGGAGGACGCCCGGCGCACACGGCTCCTCCGCCGGGGGCAGCTCCGGTCACGGCCTTGCGACCAGGTAGCGGCGGGCAGGGCGTGTGAGGACATGTATGAGGACACGTGTAACGACGTGTCTTATTTCTAAATGTTTTCCGTGGGTTCAGAGAGAGGAAGAGGAAGGGAGAGGGATGGAAATATCAACGATGAGAGAACCATTGATCGGCTGCCTCCTGCCCGCCCCACGGGGTCGAGCTCCGAAGCCGGGCCTGAGCCCTCGCCCAGAATCGACCCGTGACCTCCTGATTCGTCGCCGACACTCACCACGGAGCCGGCCGGCCATCATGCCTGCTTTCTGTTTTTATTGTTTTTATTGATTTTTTACAGAGAGGAAGGGAGAGGGACAGAGAGTTAGAAACATCGATGAGAGAGAAACATCAATCAGCTGCCTCCTGCACACCCCCTACTGGGGATGTGCCTGCAACCAAGGTACATGCCCTTGATCCGAATCGAACCTGGGACCCTTCAGTCCGCAGGCCGATGCTCTATCCACTGAGCCACACTGGTCAGGGCAGGGGTCTGCTTTGATAGAAGCTTTGCAGTCTCCTCTAGGAGCTCCAGCTCCTGCACCCTGGCCCTGGCCCTGCCCCTAACCCTCCGCCCTTAGCCCTGCCCCTGCGCCCTGCCCCTCACCCTACACCTCACCTTCCGCCCTGACCCAGTGCCCCTGGCCCTGCGCCTGCCCCTAACCCTGCGCCCTGGCCCTCGCCTGCCCGTCCCGCAGGATCCCGTCATGCCGTCCCAGGAGCCTCCGGTGGGTGACAAGGACGACGACGCGGACCTCGCTCCCGAGGAGACCGATGGCAGTAAGGGCGCCTCCTTCCCCGCGGGCACTGGCTCTGCCCCCTGGGCGCTGGCTCTGCCCCCTGGGTGCCCCTGGCCTCCCCTGCAACCCTTTCGCCCTCCCAGGGGCCGAGAGCTGCTCTCCGGGGCCTTCCCTGGGCCCCCCGTCCCCCCGAGGTGCTGCTGTGGGAGCCGGGGCTGGTCTCCCTCTGCGCCTGCAGGGCGTCTGCCAGGCGCTCGGCGTGGCAGCCACCTCGCCGGCCCCCTTAGCTGGCCTCGGACAGAGGCCTGCTGGGCAGCACTGGGCGCTCGGCTGCGTTGCCGATCCCGGGGTTTGTAGGGTTCTTTGTTGGTGGGCACAGGCTCCTCCGTCCCAGGAGCCCTTTGGGCTGAAATGCGGCCAGCCTGTTAGCACCGCACCTGCCACAGAGAGGACTCCTAACAGCAGTGCCCGCCACTACCCAGCACCCACCACCCAGCATCCACCACCCAGCACCTACCACCCAGCACCCAGTATCCACCACTCATCACCCACTACCCAGCACCCAGTATCCACCACCCATCACCCACCACCCGCCACCCAGTATCCACCACCCACCATCCACCACCCATCAACCAGCAACCACCACCCAGCACCAAGCATCCACCCACCCGCCTACCTGTCCATCACCAATCAATCATCCACATTCACTCACCCACTCACTCATCCACCCAACATCCATTATCCACCACCCACCATCCATCCACCTATCCATTATTCATTCATCCATCTACCTACCCACCACCCACCCATCCATCCATCCATCCACCATCCACCCATCCATTCACCCACCATCCATTATTCACTCATCTATCTACCTGTCCATCCACCCACATACCCACCCTTCCACCATCTACTTCCACCGACCACCATCCACTCATGCACCATCTCCTCCCCATCCACCTGCCACCACCTCCCTGTCCGTCATCGTCCATCTGTCTGTCATCCATCGTCCTTCTGTCCCCGGTGAGAACAAAGCCTGGCAGGTGGACACCAGCCTCTCACATGACTGGTTTCACGGGCTGCGAGGGGCCGGGAGGCGCGTTTTCCTCACTGGTGGACTGGGCGTGGCTGCTGCAGGTGTCGGCCCCGAGCACCGCTCGCCGGGCCCTGGTGCCGGGCCGTCCTCCTGACCCTGTGACTCCTTGATCCTCTCTCCCTAGTTCCTTACCTCTCCTCCCGGAAGCGGGACAGCATCAAAGATGACTCCGAGGTGAGTGTGGGACGCCTCAGAGTCCATTCTGTCTGGGCCCTGTGGCTCCTTCCTGGGCCAACAGAGGAATCTTACCGTGAACTGGACACGTGTGGGGATGTGGCTCGAAGGAGGGTGTCTCAGGGGTGTGCAGGTGAGCCCCTGCAGCATGGGGCAGACGTGCGTGAAGTTTAGAATATTTGTAGTTAGTGAGAGGCGACCCTGAGTGGCTAGATGACAGAGTACTAAAAGGTGAACGTGGCAGTGTGAGCCGTGGCTGAACCTCAGAGTGCGGGTGCTGTGCTCAGCATCTAACCCCCTCCCGGTGCAGGACACAACCCCTCCCGGTGCAGAACGTAACCCCTCCCGGTGCAGGACGTAACCCCCTCCCGGTGCAGGACACAGCCCCTCCCGGTGCAGGACACAGCCCCTCCCGGTGAGGACACAACCCCTCCCGGTGCAGGACGTAACCCCTCCCGGTGAGGACACAACCCCTCCCGGTGCAGAACGTAACCCCTCCCGGTGCAGAACGTAACCCCTCCCGGTGCAGGACACAGCCCCTCCCGGTGCAGGACACAACCCATCCCGGTGCAGGACACAACCCCTCTCGGTGCAGAACGTAACCCCTCCCGGTGCAGGACGTAACCCCTCCCGGTGCAGAACGTAACCCCTCCCGGTGCAGGACACAGCCCCTCCCGGTGCAGGACGTAACCCCTCCAGGAGACCGCCCGCCTCCCGTGCAGGTCACCAGGCAGCTTGTGGCCTGTGCTGCCATCAGCCGCCTGTCTCGAGTGGCCCACGGGCTCATAGACGCTCACAGGGTCGTAGGCCGCAGGCTCATTGTGAAAAGGCGCCCTCTCGGGGGGTCACTCTCCCCAGTCAGCACCTGTTTGTCAGCCTGGATGGTCTCCGGCCGTCCTTGGGGTTTATGGGGTTTCCTTCCGCGGGCAAGATTAAGCCCACCCACACTAAGCTCAGCCCTGCCCCTCCCTGTGGGACAGAAAGTTCCCACCCTCCCACCTCCCACCCTCAATCTCTCTGGTTGGTTTCCCTGGCAACCGCCCTTCCCAGGTGATGGAGGGGCTTTCCAGTCGCCTTGTTAGCATCACAAAGGCCTCTGGCTCTTGGGAAATTCCTGGGGCCTTAGGAGCTCTGTTCCAGGATGGGTGGGGGTGGGAGGACCAGATACGGGACCTTTTCCTAAACCCCGGCGGCCGGAGGGGGTCCTCAGGCTGAGAGGGTTCTGGCCCTGCAGACCTGCTGCTGCCCTTCCTGTTCCTCCCGGCTCAGGCCTGTGCCACCTCTGTCCACAGCCTCAGGGAGCTGCCCCGGCTACTTCCCAGGTGCCCCCAGATGCCCCGGTCAGTCTCCTGCCTGTGATCCGAGAGTGAGAGTCAGAGCCTCTTACCTCCTTGGCCCCCAGGGTCCTGGCAGAGGTGGGCGTGCAGGAGGCGGCCAGCCCACAGGCAGGGAGGCAGTGGTCGCCCCTCCCTCTGCCCACGCGTCCCAGTGACACTCGCTTTGGAGACGGGGCTGGTGCTGGCCGGGGAGGGCCAGGCCGCTCCAGGCCGCAGCCTGATGTCCTGGGCACGTGAGCCCGCGGCCTCCTCAGTCCCAGCGGGGCTGCCCCCACGCATCCCAGATCCCGGCTCCCTTAGTCTATATCGGCCGCCGGGGCTGGGCTGGGCTGCGGTCTGGAAACGCAGAGCTCCTCCCGCCGAGAGCCGCACTGGCCGCAGTTCTCGGCTCTTCTCCCGAGCAGGGGGCTGGAGGGCGGGCGCAGCCGTGGTGGAGGTGGCAGAGATGCCCCGTGCTTCCCTGAGTCCCACCAATCCCCCCTCTCCTCTCCGTTGTCCCCCCGCTCAGGACCTCAAGCCGGTCATCGATGGGATGGACGGCATCAAGATCTCTCAGGGGCTGGGCCTGCAGGACTTCGACCTCATCAGGGTCATCGGGCGCGGGAGCTACGCCAAGGTCCTCCTGGTGCGGCTCAAGAAGAACGACCAGATCTACGCCATGAAGGTGGTGAAGAAGGAGCTGGTGCATGACGACGAGGTGAGCCGGCTTCGGTGCCACGGGGGGGGGGTGCCACGGGAGGAGGTGCCACAGGGGGAGGTGCCACGGGAGGAGGTGCCACGAGGGGAGATGCCATGGGGTCTTGTGGGAGGTGGCACCCTGGGAGGAAGTGCCACAGGAGGGAGTGCCACTGGGGAGCAACGGGGCACCACAGAGGTAGTGCCACAGGAGGAGATGCCACGGAGTCTCACTGGAGGCGGCATCCCGGGAGGGGAAAGCCATGTGGAACCACACGGAGAGCCACGGGGAGCGCCACAGGAGTGCACGGCACAGTTTATTATGTGAACTCTAGTTCTGGTTTTGTGGGCTTTATTCTTTTAATCAAAGTGAAATACACATGTAACTAGCCAGGTAGCCACCCTGAAGTGACGCACCAGTGGCATTTAGCACCCCCACCCCCATGTTGTAACGAGGCACCACCACCCCCTCTCCCCGGTGCCAGGCCATCTGGTCCCCGACAGGACACCCGTCCCTGTTAGCCCCCTGGCAGCCCCGCGAGGCCCATCGGCTCTGTCTGAGTCACTGTCCTAGGTGCGTGCACACAGGTCACACGCAGGGCCTTAGTGTCCGGCTTCTCTCCCTGCGCGTCTGCTCCAGCTCCTCCCAGCCCTTTCACGGCTGAGGAGCGTTCCGGCGTGCGGTGGCTCCTGGGTTGTCCAGTCAGTATGCGGGGCCCTGGGTGACCCACCCCGGCCGCTGTGAGGACACAGGAGCAGAGCGATCTGTCAGGGCCTCTGCTCTCAGTCCTCGGGGCCTTCCCGGAGTGGGATTGCGGGTCATAGGGAAGTCCACGCTTACCTGTCTGAGGAGCCGTGGCCCGTCCTCCCGCCTCTGCTCCCTCACGTTCCCGCGGCCGCCCACGGGGCCCACTCCCAGCCCCGCCCAGGACCTGGCTCTGGGTTCGGTTGGCTGTCCTGGTGGGTGTGACGTGGTCGTGGCTGCGTTGCCATAGTGACTAGAGGTCCTGAGCCCCGTTGCTGGACCTGTGGGTGCATGCATGTGGGTTCTTTCTCTCCTGCACCGGATGCAGGTTCTGGGTGTAGATGTGGAGAAGAGACCATTTTCGGGGCCGTGGCCTGTGATTGCGGCTGGGACATGGCTCATGCCTGGCTCATGCCTGGCTCATGCCTGGCTCATGCGTGAGGGCAGAGCTGGGCTGGGCCTGAGTGCTCACCTCCCCTCCCCTGCAGGAGCATCTGGGCCGGACACAGGCTGCCAGCTGCCCTCTGCCTCGGGCGCTGCGCTCACACGTGGTGGCGTGTCTGCACCTCGCGCTGGGCTCACACGTGGTGGCGTGTCTGCCCCGGGCGCTGCGCTCACACGTGGTGGCGTGTCTGCACCTCGCGCTGGGCTCACACGTGGTGGCGTGTCTGCACCTCGCGCTGGGCTCACACGTGGTGGCGTGTCTGCACCTCGCGCTGGGCTCACACGTGGTGGCGTGTCTGCACCTCGCGCTGGGCTCACACGTGGTGGCGTGTCTGCACCTCGCGCTGGGCTCACACGTGGTGGCGTGTCTGCACCTCGCGCTGGGCTCACACGTGGTGGCGTGTCTGCACCTCGCGCTGGGCTCACACGTGGTGGCGTGTCTGCACCTCGCGCTGCGCTCACACGTAGTGGCGTGTCTGCCTCGGGCGCTGCGCTCACACGTGGTGGCGTCTGCACCTCGCGCTGGGCTCACACGTGGTGGCGTGTCTGCACCTCGCGCTGCGCTCACACGTGGTGGCGTCTGCACCTCGCGCTGGGCTCACACGTGGTGGCATGTCTGCACCTCGCGCTGGGTGGTGCAGGTCCCCGGCTCAGCGGCCGAGGAGAGTGAGTGGAACCGCGATGCTGTCTGTAGGGATGAGGCCCACAGTGTCCGTGTCCGCTGCTGCGTCGCCCGCTGTCGGCCCAGAGGCGGAGGGGGGTTCAGGGATCCCTCGAGAAGAGTGGGAGGGACTAGGAGTTGGCGTGTGGGAGCGTGTGCGTGTGGGAGAGACTGTGGTGTCCGGTGGCCATGATCCTGGGCCTGGACAGAGACTATAGGGGCCCTGAGAGCAGTGAGAGGTGGTCCCACACTAACCCCTGGGACTGAATTCAGGCCGGCAGGCAGGAGGGAGGGTTGCGAGCAGGAAGAAGGCCGAGGGCAGGAGGGAGGTGTGGGCAGGAGGGAGGCCGGGCAGGAGGGAGGGGTGTGGACAGGAGGGAGGCCGGGCAGGAGGGAGGGGTGTGGACAGGAGGGAGGCCAGGCAGGAGGGAGGGGTGTGGGCAGAAGGGAGGCCGGGCAGGAGGGAGGGGTGCGGGCAGAAGGGAGGCAGGGTAGGAGGGAGGGGTAGACAGGAGGGAGGCCGGGCAGGAGGGAGGGGTGTGGACAGGAGGGAGGCCAGGCAGGAGGGAGGGGTGTGGGCAGAAGGGAGGCCGGGCAGGAGGGAGGGGTGCGGGCAGAAGGGAGGCAGGGTAGGAGGGAGGGGTAGACAGGAGGGAGGCCGGGCAGGAGGGAGGCCGGACAGTCTGTCGGAAGAGCCTGGGCTGGTGTCCACCGGGGAGGGAGGAGGCAGCTCGGCGGCCAGCAGGGTGCTCTGCCTGAGCGCCTGGGTGACCATCCGCCTTTGGCAAGCAGAAGGCGGGCTGGTCCCGAGCTCTGTGGAGGCCTGGCTTGCAGGGGGAGGCCGTGTGGAGTTTCCCAGCAGCCATTGCACCAGCAAGTCTGGAGCTGGGGACAGGAGCAGCAGGGACCTCTGCACGGACGGGTGGGGTTGGAGCCATTCCACCCCGGGGTCTCCTGCAGGCGGGAAGAGGGGCTTCCCCCAGGTTCCAGCAAGGACCGGAGCGGCGGACTGGGGGCGGGCACTGCTGGGGGATGGGCATGGGACTCCAGAGTCTGCGTAACCCTCCACCGGGTGTGCCCTCACCGGGGGTGATACCTGCCTCCCAAGGCTGCCGGGAGCACAGAGAGCCTGTGGCCAAGGCCCCGCTCAGCTGGGACAGGGTGGGAACGGTGGCAAATGACAGTTGTCACATGATAGAGAATGCTGCCGCCCTGGTGGAGACGGTGATGGATGGAGATGAGATGGTGGTGGTGGTGGTGGTGACGGTGACGACAGTGGAGATGGTGATGGTGATGGTGGTAGAGGTGGCGATGGCGGTGCTGGGTGGCAGCGATCTCTCTAAATGGCTGTTTCTCTGCGTTTCTCCACGAGCGGAGGGGAGAGACGGGCCTTCCCCGGGCTGCCCGCGGCGGTCAGCGCCCCCTGACCCCTGGCTTCTGTTCCAGGACATCGACTGGGTGCAGACTGAGAAGCACGTGTTCGAGCAGGCGTCCAGCAACCCCTTCCTGGTCGGCCTGCACTCCTGCTTCCAGACCACCAGCAGGTAGGGAGGCGGGGCCCGCTGCTTCCGTGTGAGCCGCAGGCTCCTCCCGGCGCTGAGTGCGGGGCTGGGTTTGTCTGTGAGCTTTGTTCTCATTGGCTGCTGTCACGGTGAGTGAATGTCAATCATCCAGACCCCAAGTACTTTGTTCTGTGAGCGCAGAGCCCGGGCTGCCCCTACCAGACCGGATCGCAGGTTCCGCCTCCTGAAGGTCTCCGCTCCCCCTTCTCCTGCCCGAACTCGCCCCAGCCTCCGGGGAGCGGATCCCTGGGCACCGCAGGCCCTTTGGGACCCGGCGTGAGGGCGCCCTGCTGCTGGAGGGCGCCTGTCTGGTGCCTCCCTGTGCGGCAGGGCAGGCAGAGCTTTGACGGCTTCCTCGCCGGGTGTTTCTGAGAGCCTTTCCCTGGCTCCAGGCTCCCATTTACGTTCTGAACGGCTTCTGCGCTGTCTGGGCCTGTGGACCCGTCGCTGTGACCGCCCGGCACCTGCTCTGTCCGACTCAGTGGCTGCCTGACTGCTAGCCCGTCCTTCGCTGCCTCCTCTCGTCCGGGGGCTCGCCGGGAAGTGGCAGGCGGGCTTCCTCGGTCGCACTGGCTCACTGTCTCCCGGCCTCCATTCAGCACGACCGCAGCCTCCTGGGTCAGGGGTGGGCCCAGGGAGGGATCGCCCCCAGCCTGCCCCTCACTGGAGTCCAGAGAGCACCGGCTGGGTGTTTGGTGAATTGCACTCCATGAACTTGCAGGTGTGGAGGTCCAGGTGAATTTCCCAACCTGGCTTCCCTCGCCGTTGCCGAGCACAGCCTGGTGCTCAGGCCTGGAGCCTCGGCCAGGGCGTCCCCGTGGGCAGGGCAGGCAGAGCTTTGGCGGCTTCCTCGTCGGGTGTTCCTGTGGCCCCAGGAAGACAGGCCACTCCCCTTGGTCTTCCGAGCTGGTCCTCACAGCCCAGGGGTCGCTGGTGTGCACACGTGGCCTCTCCAGGGCACAGGCCTGAGGGTATGGGCCCCCAGGGTACAGGGAACAGGCCTGAGGATACAGGGCACAGCCCCCAGGGCACAGGGCACAGGCCTGAGGGTACAGGGCACAGGCCACAGGGCACAGGGCACAGGCCCCCAGTGCACAGGGCAGCGCTGAGACCCAGTTGCTGCTGAGCTGCTGCTGTTGAACCTCATAATAGGATGGGTTTTGCTCTTGAAAAGCATTGGCGCCCATCATACCGGGTCGGGGACACTAAACGGCGCCGAGAGTCGCCTTCGCTGGACGGGAGGGGCCTGGTGTCTGAGCGCCCGCCGGGGAGTTGGTGAGGGGGATGGGGAGGCTCGGCCTCGGGGGAGGTCAGCTACCTGCGGGCGGCGGGGGTGGCGGGGTTGGTGGGAGGTTGCAGCAGGGAGCAGGTGTGCCAGCGCAGGCTGCCGTCCACCCTCAGCAGGCGTGGTGATTGGAGGAGGCGCTGGCGGGGTGTGGCTGGGAGCAGGGGTGGGCGAAAAGGCTGTGACCTGGGCGCAGTCGCCTGTGACTGACAGCCAGCGTGTCCTCCGTGGGCACGTGAGTCACCGCCCCTGCCCACGCGGCACGCCTGTCACTGCCACTTTAACCAGAACAGAGCATCCTGAGTGACAGGTGCTGGTGGGCGCCCAGCTCCTCAGCCTGTGCTGGCACCTGTGACGGCCCCGGGCCGTGTGCTCGCTGCCATCTGGGCCGGCGTCCGGAGCAGGACCCCCGCTGGCGGCCGGCCACGAGGGCATCGAGGAGACACCCGTCTTCCTGGGGCGACTGGCTCGGCCGGGCACTGGAGGGGTTTTGGGGTTCATTTCTGTGTCGAGTGAATAGACTGGCGGCCTCAGGGCGCGGCCTCTGCCTGAAGCCTGGGGCCGAGTCCTCCTGTTACTGGCCCCCCCCCCCCCCAGACACACAAACCCCACGAGGGGGCTGATTGAGGCGCTTGGGGACAGGACGCGTTGGGGGTCTGTCGCTGGGGGCAGAGGAGGGGGTACGATCCCCGAAAGGTGGGGGTGACTTGGTGCTTCACGTCCCGGCCTGACCTGGACAACACGTGGCGCTGAGGCCGTGGTGCCGCCTCCTGGTCCAGCGGACGCCCTGCCTGGCCGGGTCTCTCCCGGGTCAGCGCCTCCCTCGGGCCGGGCCTGGGCCCAGACGAGCCCAGGGCTCCTTTGTCAGGAGCCTGAGACTGCTTTACCGAACGTCAGAGACCACACGAAGTAAGCGTCAGCACACCACAGACACCTACACGCTCTAACACGCAGCCCGTGCCCAGAGGAGCCCTCGCGTGCGCTCTGCTCCCTGCGCTCCCCGTGCCGCCCGCGCCCCGTCCGTGTGCTGCTTCCTTTTGCTTGTGTGTTTGCTGCTTATTTCCCTCACGGGCGTTGGAACCACCTGTCTCGCCCGGACGGAGGGGAGACGGGCATGTCGGTGGGGATGTGCAGGTTTGCAGGTCCCAGGACACCAGGGTCCCTGTGGCAATGGCCCCTTCCTCCCCGCCCCCTGCGGCCCCTCCCCCCGGGCATCCTACCTGCCATTCCCACTCCCTGAGGGCAGGGAGAAGGGCCTCTCCCTCCCTAACGCCCCCGGGGAGCCGCGACCTACAAACCCGAGAGCCGCCCTCCACAGGGTATTTCTGGAAAACCTTGCGGGAATTTAATTGTTAAAATGGGACCTGATTCAGCCTGATAATGAGCTCAGCTCACCTGCAAAGAAACGGCTGGTGACGCACGTGCATCTGGCGACACCATCCTGTCTCAGTTCTGTGACGCCCGGGACCCCGCAGCTTGGGCCTGACCCCAGCGGCCCCTGGACCGCTCCCCACGTACCGCGGCCTGGTCAGCGCTGACCCCCGACCCCAGGCCTGCTGCTCCTGTCCTTGCACTGGGCTCCGCCCAAGGCCCACCCTCCTTCCTCCCCTGGGTCCTGCCTGCAGCCTCCCCCTCTGGCTCCACCTTCTCTATCAGGGCTGCCCTCGCTCCGCCACCGCCCACTGTCCCCTCCCCAGAGCCCGTCGCAGGCGGACGGGCCTCACGGCCTCGCCACCCCTCCCCTGGGACGGGCACGTGGCCTCCTCTCGTGGCCTCTCCTCCAACGTGTGGGGCTGGTCCATGTGTCCAGGCCTCCTCCCTGTGGGCTCTGCCGCGGCCCCATCTCATTTTTACCTTTTCCCCTGAGGCCGACCTTGCTCCCTGGGAGAGCGGAGAGCTGCTGTCAGCACTAGCCTAGCGGCCGCTCTACACCCTTTTCGAGGATCAGATCTGCGTTTCCCTGACAACGGGGATGCTGAGCGTCTTCCGGGTCGTGTGGGCCCTTGCGCTGTGGGGAGAGTGGGGGGACACAGGCCGTGCAGTGCGGGAGCAGCCCCCAGTCCGTGCTGTGCGTGCTGGGGCCTCGGCCAGGCTCCGGGGGCCCTCTCTGACACAGGGCGCCCCTCGCCCGGGTTCTAACCCACGAGCGAGTGGGTGAGCAGTGGGGGTAGAATGGACAGCAGGCCCCGGTGTCCCCAGGTGATGCTCCCCCCGGACCCAGGAGCCTCTCGGGACCAGCCGCCGGCCTGGAACCACCCGAGGGCCGAGGGCACAGGTTCCGGGCCGGTGTCTCAGCCCGGCGCCCTCTCCCGCAGGCTGTTCCTGGTCATCGAGTACGTCAACGGCGGGGACCTCATGTTCCACATGCAGAGGCAGCGCAAGCTCCCGGAGGAGCACGCCAGGTGGGTGGGGCCGGGGCGGCCGGGTGGGGACGGGGACCTCCCAGGTCAGGGGGAGCTGCTAGAGGAGTGAGTTTGGGGGCGTGTGCCCGCTCTCTGCGTGCGTGTGGCAGGTGCCAGTCCTGCAGGGAAGCGGGTTCCGGGCATGTGCTGCAGGCTCCATTCCCCAAGTGGGGCAGGTTCTGCCTGAGCTCCGGGGCCGGCTTCCTGGCTGTTCACACAACGCAGAGCCGGGTTTGCGGGGCACAGACAGGGGGATGGGGGCCCAGACAGAGGGATGGGGACAGACAGGGGGGGGATGGGGCACAGACAGGGGGATGGGCACAGACAGGGGGATGGGGGCACAGACAGGGGGATGGGGGCACAGACGGGGGGATGGGGCACAGACAGGGGGATGGGGCACAGACAGGGGGATGGGGGCACAGACGGGGATGGGCACAGACAGGGGGATGGGGCACAGAGGGTTGGGGCACAGACGGGGGAGGAGTGGGGGCACAGACAGGGGGATGGGGGCACAGACGGGGGGGGAGTGGGGGCACAGACAGGGGGATGGGGGCACCGACAGAGGGATGGGGGCACAGACAGGGGGGGGATGGGGGCACAGACGGGGGGATGGGGGCACAGACAGGGGGGGGATGGGGGCACAGACAGGGGAGGGATGAGGGCACAGACAGGGGGATGGGGGCACAGACGGGGGGATGGGGGCACAGACGGGGGGATGGGGGCACAGACGGGGGGATGGGGGCACAGACGGGGGGATGGGGGCACAGACGGGGGGATGGGGGCACAGACGGGGGGATGGGCACAGACAGGGGGATGGGGGCACAGACGGGGATGGGGCACAGACAGGGGGATGGGGGCACAGACAGGGGGATGGGGGCACAGACAGGGGGATGGGGCACAGACAGGGGGATGGGGCACAGACAGGGGGATGGGCACAGACAGGGGGATGGGGGCACAGACGGGGGGATGGGGGCACAGACAGGGGAGGGATGAGGGCACAGACAGGGGGATGGGGGCACAGACGGGGGGATGGGGGCACAGACGGGGGGATGGGGGCACAGACGGGGGGATGGGCACAGACAGGGGGATGGGGGCACAGACGGGGATGGGGCACAGACAGGGGGATGGGGGCACAGACAGGGGGATGGGGCACAGACAGGGGGATGGGGCACAGACAGGGGGGATGGGCACAGACAGGGGGATGGGGGCACAGACGGGGATGGGGCACAGACGGGGGGATGGGGGCACAGACAGGGGGGATGGGGGCACAGACGGGGGGATGGGGGCACAGACGGGGGGATGGGGGCACAGACGGGGGGATGGGGCACAGACGGGGGGATGGGGGCACAGACGGGGGGATGGGGGCACAGACGGGGGGATGGGGGCACAGACGGGGGGATGGGGCACAGACGGGGGGATGGGGGCACAGACGGGGGGATGGGGGCACAGACGGGGGGATGGGGCACAGACAGGGGGATGGGGGCACAGACGGGGGGATGGGGGCACAGACGGGGGGATGGGGGCACAGACGGGGGGATGGGGCACAGACAGGGGGATGGGGGCACAGACGGGGGGATGGGGCACAGACAGGGGGATGGGGCACAGACAGGGGGATGGGGCACAGACAGGGGGATGGGGCACAGACAGGGGGATGGGGCACAGACAGGGGGGGGATGGGGGCACAGACAGGGGGATGGGGCACAGACAGGGGGATGGGCACAGACAGGGGGGGGATAGGGGCACAGACAGGGGAGGGATGAGGGCACAGACAGGGGGATGGGCACAGACAGGGGGGGGATGGGGGCACAGACAGGGGGATGGGCACAGACAGGGGGGGGATGGGCACAGACAGGGGGGGGATGGGGGCACAGACAGGGGGATGGGGGCACAGACAGGGGGGGGGATGGGGGCACAGACAGGGGGATGGGCACAGACAGGGGGGGGATGGGCACAGACAGGGGGGGGATGGGGGCACAGACAGGGGGATGGGGGCACAGACAGGGGGGGGGATGGGGGCACAGACAGGGGGATGGGGGCACAGACAGGGGGATGGGGGCACAGACGGGGATGGGCACAGACAGGGGGATGGGGCACAGACAGGGGGATGGGGGCACAGACAGGGGGATGGGGCACAGACAGGGGGATGGGGCACAGACAGGGGGATGGGGACAGACAGGGGGATGGGGGCACAGACAGGGGGATGGGGGCACAGACGGGGATGGGCACAGACAGGGGGATGGGGCACAGACAGGGGGATGGGGGCACAGACAGGGGGATGGGGCACAGACAGGGGGATGGGGGCACAGACGGGGGGATGGGGCACAGACAGGGGGATGGGGGCACAGACAGGGGGATGGGGCACAGACAGGGGGGGGATGGGGGCACAGACAGGGGGATGGGGGCACAGACGGGGGGATGGGGGCACAGACGGGGGGATGGGGGCACAGACGGGGGGATGGGGGCACAGACAGGGGGATGGGGCACAGACAGGGGGATGGGGGCACAGACAGGGGGGGGATGGGGGCACAGACAGGGGGATGGGGGCACAGACAGGGGGATGGGGGCACAGACAGGGGGATGGGGCACAGACAGGGGAGGGATGAGGGCACAGACGGGGGGATGGGGGCACAGACAGGCTGATCTTTCTAACCAGCGGGAAGGGAAGGACGCCGCCCCCCCCCGCCCCTTCCTCTCCGTGTGGCCCACTTCCCCGCGGCAAGACCTCTGTCCACACCCTGGCTTTCCTGTTTTCACCGCTCTCTCTTCCCTCATTTCCTCCCTGGACCACGCTCCAGGCCGTTCTGAGTCACTCGAGCCTTTGGGGAGAGGAGGTTAATAAATCAAAGACCGCACTCTCCCCCCACCCCCACACACTCACCTCTCCTAATTCTGGGAAATACAAAGGACAGGAGTTTACCTCGTTCACCATTTCTGCGTGCACAGCTCAGGGGCATCAAGCACCTTCACATTGCTGTGCAGCCGGCTCCTCCATCCTTTCTGGAACTTTCCATCTTCCCAACTACACTCTGTCCCCATTAAACACTCACCCTGCCCCCTCCCCCGGCCCCTGCACCACCGGCTACTCTGTCCCTGGACTTGTCTCCTCCAGGCCCCCTGGGAACAGGGTCCCACGGCCTCTGTCCCGAATCTGGCTTTAAAAAAAAAAAATAAAAAAAAAAAGCTTATTGACTTCAGAGAGGAGGGGGGGGGGGAGAGAGAAACACATCAATCATGAGAGAGGTTATGGATCGGCTATTGGCTGCCTCCTGCACGCCCCCTACTGGGGGCGGAGCTGCAGGCGGGGCCTGTGCCCTGACCTCCTGGTTCTTGGGTGGATGCTCAACCCCTGAGCCTCGCTGGCCGGCAGCTCCGTCCTGTTTAAGGCACTATCCCTGTGGGCGGAGGGCCACGTGCTGTCTGCCCGTCTGTCCATCGGACCCCGGCTGTCGCCCCTCCTGGCGGGTGGAGGGATGTTCGAGGCCCTCTGGCAGCTCTTTGCCTGCACCCCCAGATGTGGGGTGCTGGATTGTGTGGGCGCTCCCTTTCCAGTTCCTCGAGGCCCCTCCACGCTGCCTTCCCTGCAGCTGCCCTTCCATGTCCCCACCCCCGAGCCTGAAACCCCCCCCCCCCCCCGAGCCTGGACCTACCCCCAGAGCCCGGATCTACCCCTCCCGTCCTGGGCGACACTTGCTTTGCTTTTGGTTTTGGTGTCTGTCAGTGCCCACCCCCACGGGGGGGGGATTGTTCTGATGTGCGTTTCCCTGGCAACTATGATGTTGAGCATCTTTTCTGGTCCTGGGCCCTGAGCACTGTCAGCCAATGGGAGAGCGGCGCCCCCGCCCCAGCTCCTGCTGTGTGCCGGCCTCGCCCCGGCCCGCGGCTCCCGCTGACCGCGTGTCCCCGCCAGGTTCTACGCCGCGGAGATCTGCATCGCCCTCAACTTCCTGCACGAGCGGGGCATCATCTACCGGGACCTGAAGCTGGACAACGTCCTGCTGGACGCCGACGGCCACATCAAGCTGACGGACTACGGCATGTGCAAGGCGAGCGCCGCCCCGCCCCCCCCACCTGGTCCCCGGGTTCCCTCCGAGGCTCACGGCCCCGCAGGGCCCAGCGGAGGCCGTCCTCCCCCTGGTGACACCTCTGTCCCCACAGGAAGGCCTGGGCCCCGGCGACACCACGAGCACGTTCTGCGGGACCCCCAACTACATCGCCCCCGAGATCCTGCGCGGGGAGGAGTACGGTGAGTGAGCGGCCGCAGCAGGAGGGGCGGGGCGGTGGGGGCGCCGCACCCCCACGCTGACGGCCTGTGCTCCCCAGGGTTCAGCGTGGACTGGTGGGCGCTGGGCGTCCTGATGTTCGAGATGATGGCCGGGCGCTCCCCCTTCGACATCATCACCGACAACCCCGACATGAACACCGAGGACTACCTGTTCCAGGGTGAGGCGGGGTGGAGGGGGTGCGGGACGGGGTCCCCAGGCTGGTCCCCACATGGAACCGCGCGTGCCTGTTCTCAGACCCGCGGGGGCGGGGCCCAGGGCTCCTGTCACCTGGCTCAGCACAGGCTCCCTCCTGCCTGGCCACACGCTCCCTGGAGGCCTGGGCTGGGGGGCGGGAGGGAGGGGTTCTCAGCCAGGCCATGCCCCTTCCAGCCCTCCTAGGGCTCCCTGCATCCAGGGCATCTGCCCCTGGGCCCCCAACCTGGGCTGTCCCTGTGGCGCCCTCTGGTGGCCGAGTTCGGAAAGGCCTGGGACACATGGTTTATCTAGGATGAGCACCTTCTGCCACGGCCACGGGTACCGACCAGGCCAATGGCAGACCCTGCTGGGCTGTGGGAAGGTGCCGGGGCCCTGCCCGGGCCCCCGCACTGCGGCACACAGACGGGGGCTGGCGGGGACGCGGCCCCTCACCACCACCCCCTCCGCAGTGATCCTGGAGAAGCCCATCCGCGTCCCCCGGTTCCTGTCCGTCAAGGCCTCCCACGTCCTGAAGGGGTTCCTGGACAAGGTACGCTCGCGGGGCCCTGGCCGAGGCGCCTCCCCGGCTCCCGCCCCGCGGTCACGCCAGGGCTCCGGGGCCGGCCCGGCTGTCCCGGAACCCAGACCCTGCCCACGCCCACAAACAGCGAGGGGCTTACCCGAGAGGCCGTGCGCGGAGGCCGGGCCGCGCCGCTGGCCAAGAGCGCGTGCCTGACGCTGCTTTGCCGGGTTCTGACGGGTCCTCCTTTGAACTCTGACCCTTAGGACCCCAAAGAGAGGCTCGGCTGCCGGCCACAGACTGGATTTTCCGACATCAAGTCTCACGCCTTCTTCCGCAGCATAGACTGGGACCTGGTGAGCGCACAGCATTGGGCCAGAGGGCGTGGGGGTGCGGCCCTGGGTGGGGCTGGGGTGACTGGAGCCCACATGTGACAGACAGGGAGGGGGCGGGAGGGGGGAGGCCCCTGGCCATGCTGCCTGGGGTCCCGTGGGGTGCCCTGGCCTAGGACCACCCCGTTGGGGAGTCTGTGTGGGGCGCCGGGTCCGGCACCAGGGGAAGGTGCTTTCTAAAGGAGTTTAGCTGTGGTTCCTGGTGTTAAAGGAGAAAGGAACCCTATTTGTTTGAAAATACACACGTGGTTGCAAAGCTGCTGAAACGGGGCCTTTAAAATGTGATGTTTGGGAGGAAAACAAATTCCAATGAGGCGGATGTCGAGCTCCAGCTGGAACTGGGTGTGAAGAGAGCCCGCTCTGGGGCCACGGGCCGTCGTGGGCCTCCCGGGGGCACTTCCCACATCCAGGACGTGGACCAGCGTTTGTGGTGGAGGAGGGACCCTGTCCACGTGTGGCCCTGAGTGGTGGGAGGTTCTGGGCAGGACCCGCGGCCCCTGTGGCTAGGTGCCAGCACAGGGGTTCACCGCCCCCCCTTCCCCGCTTCTCTGGCACCTGTGGTCGCTGTCAGTCCCCCAAAAGCTCAGTGGCACTGTGGGCCCCGGGTGCAGCCGGGCTCACCCCGTTACCGCCTGCTAATGCCGTCCCGCGGGGTCTGGCTGCTGCCCTCGAGGCCCCAGAGGGTGGGGTCTGCTGGCTCCGTGTTCTCGCTGCGCTCGGGCCGGTGGAAACCTGCGTGCCTCGCGGTGGCGGGCTGTGAAGCCGCCGAGGACGGGGACCCTGACGTGACCTCCCGCGTGCCCCCAGCTGGAGAAGAAGCAGGCGCTGCCGCCCTTCCAGCCGCAGATCACAGACGACTACGGCCTGGACAACTTCGACACGCAGTTCACCAGCGAGCCCGTGCAGCTGACCCCCGACGACGAGTAAGCCCGGGCGGCCGCGGGGACCGTCCTGCGTGGGGTGTGGGGGCGGGGCCGCGGGGACCTTTTTCCTACGCTGGGGATGGGAGCGGTCGTGGGGGGCGGGGGCGGAGGGCACCCCAGCAACCGAGCCTCCGCCCTGCCCACAGGGACGTCATAAAGCGGATCGACCAGTCAGAGTTCGAAGGGTTCGAGTACATCAACCCGCTGCTGCTCTCCACCGAGGAGTCCGTGTGAGCGTCCGGGGCCGTGGACACGCCTGTGAATGACCGCCTTGGCCGCCGCGCATGCATGCCGGGAGGAGCCGGGAGGACGCGCCGGCCCGCACCCGGCGCCCCGGGCGGAACGGTCCCGCAGCCCGGCCCGCGCCCAGAACTTGCTTCTGTGCCTGCGGCGCGGAGGCCCGCGGGGCCGCGTCCGAGGGCGACACGGGCCCTCGATTCGAAGGTGCACACTTTCCAGAAGCCGCCCGGGCGCTGGGGACTCACTGTCATGTCCGAGGAATAAAGTGCGGTGGTCAGACCCCGGCTGCCTTCTTTCCGGCCGAGGCGCCTGCGCGTGGGCGGGACGGGAGCCCAGGCACCCGCGGCGGCGAACTTTGTGCGGAAGGTTTTCTAAGTCCCGGTAAGTTCCTGTTGTTAATATTTAACAAGTATTTTCCTACCGAGCAGGTGAGTGGCCGCGGGGGCTGGCGCTGACGTCACCCCTCCCCTGCCAGCCGGGCCCGGACATCGGCCGGTGGAGATGCTAACAGTTGCTCTCCGGAGCAGCGGTAGACCAGACTAGACAAGGAAACTGGAAACTAAATCTGCTCAAAATATATTTCTGCAAACACTGCGCAGTGCCTCCCGATGTCTGTGTTGCGTGTTGGATTGGGGGGAGTGTTTCTGTGGGTTCCGGTGATGCTCAGAATGAGGACGTTTAAGATGCGTGGCATGGAACCGAGGCACGGAACCCAGCAGGGCCGGCTCCCAGCCTGCCACCCACCTCCCCGGGAAGCCAAACGGAAGGTTTTCTGGAAAGGGGTGCACCTTGTGGGGTTTTAAGTCCCTAGCACGTTAGCTGGGCACCGCATCCCCCAGCGTCCAGTATGAGCACAGCCGCAGCCCAGGCCCCCTGCGCCTCCGTGGGGCGGGGCCGGCGATTGGGCAGGAGATGGTGGGAGGAGCAGCCAACACCAGCTCAGCAGCACTCACGTCGCCCACGCTCAGGGAAACCGGGGCAGGAACGCGAGGCTCTCCGCCCCGCCCCCACCCCGGGGTCTCCGGCCGCCCCCGAGTTGCAGAGCAGCCTTCATGCATCGTGGAGACAGACGTGTGTCTGCCAGCCCAGTGTCACCAGGAGACGCCGATCAGGACCAAGGCCGGGAGCACAGGGCAGAGCCCTAGACCGGCTCCGCCTCACAGGCGTCCCTGCCGGCGGGCGTCCAGCAGCAGAGCCTGGATCGGAGCTCAGTGGTCAGTCAGGACTGGCGGTGGCCTGGGAAGGGAGCCTTTCTCCTCGGTGCTGCGCTGGGCTGTGACGGCAGCACCGGGCCCAGATGTGTCGGTTCGCTCCCCGTGGCTGGCTGGCCGCCGTGCAGTGTGGGGGTAGCGGTGCACTCCATGGTGGGGTACGGGCAGCTGTTGCTTCGTAAAGTAAAACAGGTGGAGGGTGCGCTGGCCGAGGTTTGGAGTCACGTCCTGACGTCGGCCAGTGGCTTGTGGCCACGTCCTGTGGTTTTGTGCAACTAAAGGGCCCCGGGTCCTGCTGTCCTGTGGTGGACACTCACCCACCACAGCCACGGCCGCTCTGCCCCTGCACATCATTAAAGACCCTCGTGAAAGCACTTACTGTTGTTCCTTCCTCTGAAAGCGTTTCCAGGAAGCAGAGGTGTGTGTGTGTGTGTGTGTGTGTGTGTTTAAATATATATATTTTATTGAGTTTTTACAGAGAGGGATAGAGAGCTAGAAACATCAATGAGAAACATCAATCATCTGCCTCTTGCACACCCCCTACTGGAGATGTGCCCGCAACCAAGATACATGCCCTTGACCAGAATCGAACCTGCGACCTTTCAGTCCACAGGCTGACGCTCTATCCACTGAGCCAAACCGGTTTCGGCGTGTTTATGTTTTTAAAAAATATATTTTAATTGATTTCAGAGAGGAAGGGAGAGGAAGAGGTAGACACATCAATGATGAGAATCACTGTCAACTGCCTGCTGCACGCTGCCCACTGGGGATGGAGCCCACAACCCGGGCCTGTGCCCTGACTGGGAATCGAACCGTGACCTCCTAGTTCATGAGTCAAAGCTCAACCACTGAGCCGTGCGGCCGGGCCACAGTGGCATGTTTTGATGTGCAGCTTCGGTTTTCCCTCAGCCTGTGTGCAGGGCAGTGGGGCCTCACCACACCACGTCCTCCGTGCTGTCCGCCAGGCACTGGGCAAGGTGGCTGTCGATGTCCAGCTGGGCCAGCCTGTGAGGAGGAGGGTGGTCACTCAGGGAGGGGAGGGGCTGCCTCCACTGCCCACGCACACCCGCTCTCCGCGGGGACGGAGAAACCCTGGGGTCTCCCTGGCTGGTCAGAAAGGAGCGGAAGTCTGCGGGGAGAGGTCACCTCCACGTCCTGTTCTCGGTCAGAGGCTCGGAGTGTGCCCTGGACAGGACATCGGGAGACCCTGTGGCACACGCATTCCCAAGCTCCTGCGTCCGAGGCTGGGCCCGAGCCCCCCGGGAACTGGCGCCTGCTCAGCTGCTGGAAACCGAGCCGAGAGCCCATCTGCCCACAAAGGTGACGTGGGAAGGCCACAGTCCTGGTCCGGCCGGGTCTCCAGCAGCAGAACCCACCTCTGCCCGGAGAGGGGCTGGAGACACCGGAGCCATGCCAGGGAGGGGGCCTGCTGCCCGCCCAGACGCCCTCTCCCTGCCCACAGGGGTCTCCAGGCCAAGGCACTGCCAGGACCGCCACCATCAACTGGCCACATCCCGGCCAGGCCAGGCCATCGCTGAGCCAGCCGCAGCTGCCGAGGACGGGCTTTCGCCGTACACAAGGGGCAGGGACACAGCCCACAGGAAGGACGGAACCCCTTCCTTGCCCCCTCCCCGCCAGGACAGCCGCCTCACCCACACGCCCGCATCTCCTACTCCAGCTGTCTGGGTGCTGCCTGGACCTGGGCAGGGATGCTGAAGGGGTGCCATCTGGGCTCCCCAACACCAGACTGATTTGGTTCCCGTGAAATGTGAGGCGAGAGAAGCCTGGACTCTGACTTTGCCGGGGGCTCATCCCTGAGTGAGAAACTGAGTCCGCCAGAGCGGCTCCGCTTCTTGGGCATCATCCAGGGCCCCGAAGGGCTGCCGGTTCAATTCCTGGTCAGGGCACAAGCCTGGGCTCCAGGCTCGACCCCCAAGGCGAGTGCGCAGCAGGCAGCTGACCTGTTTCACTTCCAGTGGAAGTTTCCCTCCCTCTCCCTCTCTCAAAATCAATTTTTAAAAAGGGAAGAAATCGTGTCTGAAGAGCGCCCTGTGCAGCTGTCCCGTGTGTGTGGTTGGGGGGGGGGGGGGGGGATCACTGGCTGGGGGTCCTGCCTGGGTCTCCGCTGCGGAGTCTGGAACCCTCTCCCCTCGCTGCTGCTGCTGCTGCTGCTGCTTCTGGAAGCGCAGGGACGAGGCCAGAACCCGCCGTCCCCGCCCTGCACCGCCCAGGCCCCTCCCAGGGTCCTCTCCCATCAGGACCCCATGTGGTCCATCCCTGTGTCCTCTGCTGTGACAGCCCACAGGCCGGGCAGTGTAACTTGGCAAAGCTGGATTCCAGCTCCCGCTTAGAAGACGGAGTAACAGTCTGTGTTGGATTTTTAAAAATAGAAAAAACGGTGGATCGCCGTTTGGCTCCGTGGATAGAGCATTCGCCTGTGGCTTGACGGGTCCCAGGTTCGATTCTAGTCAAGGACACAGTTGTGGGCTCCATCCCCAGGGGCCTTGCAGGAGGCAGCCGATCCATGGTTCTCTCATCATGGATGTTTCTCCCTCTCTTCCTTTCTGAAGTCAATGAAAATACATTTCTTTAGACTTTCTCTAACACCCAGCTCAGCACTGGGGGGAGGGGGTGCACTCACCCGGGTGCGAAGTCGGCCTGGCACAGGGGGCAGCTCTGCAGGGCCTGTGCCCCGCCCCCCGCCGGCCGCTCCGGGACCTGGGGCACAGGGGGGACCGCGGGCACCTCGCGGGGCTCCGGCGGGGGGCATCCTAGCGGGGACGGGACAGGGGGCCCCAGGCGCCCGCCGGCCGCGCGGAGCACCCGGTAGGAGCAGCCGGGGCCCCCTGCGCCCCGCGGGGCCGGCGGGAAGGGCGTCCAGGAGAAGGTCTCGGGTCCCACGGCGAACTCCTCGGGGGGCGCGGCGCGCGCGGGGTCCGGCCCGGGCTCCTGCGGACCGCGGTGGTCAACGGCGTGCCCCCCGGAGCCCCGCACCCCCTCCCGCCACCGCCGTCCCGGCCACGCACCTCGGCGGGGAAGGCGGGCAGCGGCGGCAGCTCCTCCGCACCCCCGTCCGCGCTCACCGCGCGCAGCAGCTCGGCCCACAGCCGCGCGCGCTCGCCGTCCGGGGGCGACCGGGGGCGGGGCCTGGGGGGCCTGGGCGGCCCCGGGGGGGGGGGGGGTCAAGTGTCAGCTGAGGGGGGCCCAGCGGGGAGGGCCCAGCGGGGGGCAGTCAGCGCGGGGCACAGGTAGGGGGCCGCGGGGGGGGCAGCGGGAGGGGCGCGGGGAGCCCTCCGCGGGGCGTGGGGGGGACGGGGCGCACCAGGACGCACGTGGGGGCATGGCACAGGCCACGGCCCGGAAACGGGGAGGTGGGCCGCCCACCCGGCCGCTCCCCACTCCCCTCGGTCCCCCGAGGCTCCAGGCCCGTCCTCACCCGCTCCCGGAGGGCAGCCTCCGGCGGCTCAGCCGAAGCCGAGGCCTCCGAGGCACCTCCATCGGCCCGGAGCTCACGCCTCTGGCGGAAGTGCCGGTGGACCCCGCCCCGGACACTGACCCCGCCCCCAGAGTTAGCCCCGCCCCAATTTTAGCCCCGCCCCTGGCCCTGACGCTGGCCCCGCCTCCGGTGTTAGCCTGACACTGCCCCGTCCCCAACGTTAGCCCCGCCCCTAGCCCTGACGCTGGCCCCGCCCCCGCCGGGCATCCCTGTCGGGCCGGCTGGACCCCGGCCATGGAGCCCGCTCGGACCCCTGCACGGCGTGCGCAGGGAACCCCAACTCCCGCCCCAGCCGGACCCGACCTTCCTCTCCTGCGCGCTGGTTCGTGTCCCCTGGGGACCCCTCGGCCTGCCCCCTGGCCTTTGTGACCTGTCAGAGCAGAAGGTGTCCCCACCCCACCTTTGGGGAGACTGAGGCCGGAGAGCGGGCTCCGGGGAGGCGGACTCGGCCCGGGGAACCGTTATTCCGCCAGGACGGGGTGCGGGGTGGAGCTGGAGCCAGCGAGGCCTGGGAGGAGGGGGAAGTGGGCGGGCGTCCCGCTGGGTGTGCACCCCACCCCTCCAGTCACCCCCACCCCACCCCCCTTTCCCGCTGTGGGGACAGCCAAGCCTCAGTCCCCAGCTCTGCAGACCCCGCTGGCCCTCCCAGGACCGTCACCGGAGTGAGGTGACAAAGCCCAGGGCCTGCGGGCCTGGGGGAGGGCCTAGGGGCCTGGGAGTCTGGGGGCCTGGGGAGGGGGCCTGGGCGGGGCTCCCCTCATTCCTCGCGGGCCCATCTGGGCTGTGTCACGCGGAGATGGCCACTTGGTGGCAGCAGAGGCCCAGGCAGCCTCTGCCACTCCGGACCGCAGCCCTGCCTGTGGGGGCCTGAGGCGGCCCTGGGATGACCAGGAGGGTGTGCAGGGGGCAGGGGAGGGGGCGGCTGCTCTATGCGGACACAGCAGCTGTCACTCGGGGGCTGGGACTCAGCCGTGTCTGTCTCCCCAGCCCCCCGTGGGGCTCTGCTCTGCACCCACTTCTGCAGGGCCCCCCAGGGCGCTGTCCCAGCCCCCCAGCCCCCTCCACGGCACTCCCCCCTCCAGGCCCCGTGTCTGGGCTCCCCCGGCCCAGTGCAGGTCAAGTGCGCGGTCCTCCTCCTCTGACAGGTCGGCCTCCGCAGCTCTGAGCTCCTGCCTGCGCCGGGGACCGGTCTGGACCCCAGGACACGGGGGTTCTCACCCCAGAGCCTCCCAGCGGCGGACGGACACCCCTCAGCGGGGGGCCAGCTGTGGCAGGAGCTCTGGCTCAGGCCCTGGACGGCGGCAAGGGGGCTCCCCGCTCCGGCACCGCAGGTGCCAGGACTCCCCGACAGCTGTGCCGGGGTTCCCTGCCCGGGTCCCAGCTGCCCTGGCCGCAGAGCCCGTCTTGGGAGTGTCCCCACACGCCGCACGCCAGCGCGGGGACGTCCAGGAGGCGGCGCCAGGCCCCCCTGGGGCAGACACGGCCCTGCCAGCCTCCTGGTGGTGGCCGGTGTGGTGGCCGGTGTGTGCCCAGTGCCCGGGTGGGGAGGCTGCGGGGACACCCGGTGAGGAGCCAGGCCCTGAACTGAGCCCAGAAGGAAGCGCCAGGGTCCTCTACGTCCCGGCCACTCTGGCCCCGCCCCCTTCGGGCCTCACAGGCCTGCCCCCCAGGGGGCAAAGCGGGGCAGGAGCGGGGAGGGCCTCAGCTGGACCCGGGGCGCTGGGCTGGGAGGAGGGCGGGTGCCCGGGCAGCGCAGGCCCCAGAGGCTGACCGTCAGGGCTTGGTGGAGCCTCGCTCTAGCCTTTCGCACAGAGGGGTACCCCATCTTCCTCGGATGCCGGAGGAGGGGCCCGGACCCCGGGCAGGCCTGCGCTGGTGGCACAGAGGCCCAGGGCCTGCTTGCAGGGAGGGCAGAGCCGGAGCATCCCCTGAACGCCAGCCTGGGCTCTCCTCTCTGGTTTCATCCGGCTGCTGAGGATTAGCACCCTCTTCCCCGCGGAGACCCGGGGCCCAGGGCCGGGGCACTTCCGCGGGGAGCTGCCCACCCTGAGCCGGCACGGCAGGTGCGGCCGCCAGGAAGCCCCGTCCCCTCGCTCTGCTTTCCGACAGCTGCCACCCCCCCCCCAACCCCCAGGCCCCACAGGGACCTCCAGGAGCAGGGACAGGAGCATGTGCTCCCTGACAGCCCCCCTCGCCCTCTCCTAGGATCCCGTGTCCCGGAGCGGCCGTGGCTGTGGCCGTAGCTGTGGCCGTGGCCGTGGCCGTGGCCGTGGCCGGGCCGGGGAAAGTTTAAAAGTTGAATTTGACTTAAAGGCTCCCGTGTTCTGAGCCTTGCGGGGACGGACCAGCACAGGAGCAGGAATCCACGGTTACAGAGACTGTTTCAGTGTTTGCAGGAGGCCCCTCCCACTCAGGCAGGAAGTGGTCCAGGGGCCAGGAGTGTCAGGCAGGACCTCTCGGACCCGGAGCACCCGGCCCGGCGCTGGGTCCTCACCCTGTGCTCTGGCCGCGCCCACGGTGGAGACCTGGGGGCTGGTGAGCCAGACCCCCTCCCCTCCCAGGCTCTGGCCCAGAGTCCATGATGTCAGCAGCCAGCGGCCGCTCCACCGCCCAGGACCAGGGTGTGGTGTCCCCTGGCTCCCCCGGGGGGGGGGGCGGGCCTCCCTCTGACCCCCCCAGGGCTGAGCGTCAACCCCCCCAGGGCCCGGCCACAGGCAGCCGGGGTTGTCCAAGCCCCACCCCAGCCCTCCCGTGGCCGGTGTGGCTCAGGGGCTGAGCGTCAACCTCTGAACCAGGAGGTCACGGTTCCATTCCTTTCAGTTTCCCAGTGAAAGTGTCTGCCCGCAGGCACATGCCCTCGGCTCAGAGCTGCCGGACGGCGCAGCAGCACTCCGGGCGCCGGGCTGTGCCCGCGGGCTGGGCCGCCTCCTCCCGAGCCCGGCCTCCTGCTGCTCGGCCACACCTGCCGGCCGGTGAGTGCCAGGCAGGCGGCCCGCCCGGAGCCGGGCGGTGGCACTCGTGGCTGCGTGAGCACCAAGCACACAAGCTGCATCCAATCAGTTTCCTGGGAAACATGGCGGCTCGGAGGGCACAGCTGGTACGCCGGGACCACCCGCCAGGGCGGCGCCCGGGCACCAGGGCTGCCCGCCGGCCAGAGCCGAGGCCTGACACGGCCTCCAGCCCGTCCCGGGAGCCCCGCAGGCCAGGGGCGGCTTGGGGGTGAGAGACGGGGACTCACCCCCGTCCGCTCGCCCCAGGTGCCCAGGCCTGTGGGTGCAGGCAGGGTGCCCGCAGGGTGACCTCCACGGTCTTTGGAAACGGGCATGGACCCGGGCTGATGGGCAGACGGATGATGCCCTGGGGGCGGGGGGTGCAGACCAGCCGAGGAGGGCGCGCGGGGCGCACCCCAGGGGCTCAGACCTTCACTGGGGGGCAGTCCTGTCCCAGATGCGTGTCCCCCCGCCCCCCGCACGGACCCACACGGGGCCTCCTGTCTGCTCCCGCTTCCCGGAGTTTCCATCCAGTGTGGACACCTCAGAGCTCCTGGCGGCCAGTCTGCTCACACGTGCGTTCTACATTCTCTGTGTATGTGCGCACATACATGTGATATGTGCGCACATGGGTGTGTACACGTGGCGTGTGCTCGTGTATTGTGTGCGTGCATGTGTGCACATGGGTGTGTTTTGTGTGCTCCTGTATTGTGTGTATATGTGCACATGGGTGTGTTTTGTGCGCTCGTGTGTTGTTTGCATGTGTGTGGCGTGTGCACATGTGTGTTCGTGTGAGCTGTGTGCACGTGTGCGCGTGGGCATGTCCTGTGTCCCTGCCCCAGAGCAGGAGCCCCGCGCTGTCCCAAAGGGGAAATGGAGGCATGGGCTCAGCCACACCCCCGGTGCACCTCAGCCAATCGGCCGCCAAGCGCCTGGGGGGGTCCTGAGGCCCGTGGGGGGTCCCGGCCCAGCGGCCCCTGGAGAGGCTGGTCCCCCGCCTCCTGCGTCCCGCCTCCGCCTGCGCGCCCCCACTCTGCCCTCCCTCCCTCCCTCCCTCCCCCTCTCCCCGTCCTGGCCAGCCGACTGCAATCCAAGCCTGTTGTTCGCTCCAGCCCTGCAGTTGTCTGCCAGCCCGTCCAAGCTCAACACTGCTCTCGGGCCCGAGCCGGAGCCGGCCCGAGGTGGACGGTCTGCGGAGGGCGCTGGGCGGAGGGCACCCTCCCCGCGGCGTCTGGGGCCGGGGCCGGGGCCGGGGCCAGTGGCCGGGTCAGCCCTCGGCCTGTGCCCAGGTCCCGCCTTCGGAGTCTCCTGTTTACTTAACCCCCGGCCGCAGCGAGCGGGCAGGCCCGGGGCAGCGGGTCCCTGGGCAGCGGGAGGGGCTGCGGCCCGAGGGGCTGGCGCTGCGAGGCCTCCCGGGGGTCCCTCCTGCCGAGCCGGCCGGGCGGGGCCGGGACAGAGTGTCCGGCCAAACAGCCTCCTCCTCGGGCCTCAGTCTTCCCCGCAGGAAAGTGGGCCCGGCTGCGGGGCGCACCCCCTCCGCCCTCGGGCACTGCCCACAGCCCGGGCACCGCCACCCAGCTGCCAGCATGGCCGGGGCTGAGGCCTCCGGGGTCAGAGCAGCGACCTCAGCCCTGACCCCTGGGGGTGAACAGGGGCTCCTGTCCCTGCCCCCCTCCTGCCACCACCCTCCCCCTCTGCGGGGGCCCTGCCCCCAGGATGCCCCCCTCTCCCCCTCTCCCCTTCTCCCCTCCCCACTCCCTTCTCCCCCTCCCCCACCCCCCTCTCCCCCTCCCCCCTCCCCCTCTCCCCCCTCTCCTCTCCCCCTCTCCCCCTCTCCCCTTCTCCCCCTCACCCCCTCTCCCCTTCTCCCCCTCACCCCCTCTCCCCTCCCCTCTCCCCTCTCCCCCTCTCCCCTTCTCCCCCTCACCCCCTCTCCCCCTCTCCCCTTCTCTCCCCTCTCCTCTCCCCCTCTCCTCTCCCCCTCTCCTCTCTCCCTCTTCCCCTCTCCCCCTCTCCCCCTCTTCCCCTCTCCCCCTCTCCCCCTCTCCCCTCCACTCTCCCCCTCTCCCCTTCTCTCCCCTCTCCTCTCCCCCTCTCCTCTCCCCCTCTCCTCTCTCCCTCTTCCCCTCTCCCCCTCTCCCCCTCTCCCCCTCTTCCCCTCTCCCCCTCTTCCCCTCTCCCCTCCACTCTCCCCTTCTCCCCTCCCCTCTCCCCCTTTCCCCTCTTCCCCTCTCCCCCTCTCCCCCTCTCCCCCTTTCCCCCTCTCCTCCTCTCCCCCTCTCCCCCTCTCCCCCTCTCCCCCCTCTCCTCTCCCCCTCTCCCCCTCTCCTCCTCTCCCCCTCTCCCTCTCTCCCTCTCCCTCTCTCCTCCCAGGAGCCCCTGGACTTGGCTCCCGCCCGCCACACCCGCCTGTTCTTCCCAAGAGCAGGTTCCCGTGGGCCTAGAGCTTGGGGTCCGAAAGCCCTAAGGGATGGGGCGCCTGGCCTGGCCCCCCCCCCCCTGCGCGGTCCTGCAGGCCAGGCCCCTCTGGACGGGCACACCACGGCCTGAGCTCAGACCAGGGCCCCTGTGGGGGTCTCCGTGTCTGGAGGAAGGGCAGGGGCCGGAGCCTGGGCCTGACACCCGCCATGTCCCCCCAGAGAGAAGGGCGGGGACAGAGGCCCAGAGAGGGTACCGGTGAGGTGCCAGGCCCCTGTCTGCCCTGCTGCCCCTCACTGCCCCACAGCCCTGACCCCTGCCCCCTGCCCCATCGACCCCAGAGCCCTTGCCTGCCCTCACGCCTTCTGCCCAGACGGGGCTTGTTGAAGTAGTTGCTTTTTTATATACAGAATCCACTTTTATTGACTTCAGAGAGGAAGGGAGAAAGAAGCATCAAGGATGAGAGAGGATCAGGGACCAGCTGCCTCCTGCACGCCCCCCGGTGGGGACTGAGCCCACAGCCCGGGCCCGTGCCCTGACGGGAAATCGAACTGGGACCTCCTGGGTCATAGGTCGACGCTCAGCCCCTGAGCCCGCCGGCCGGGCTGACGTAGGAGCAGGCCGTGCCCCGCCCTGCAGGCCCCAAGGCGGCACCGGCCGGGCAGCCGGTCTTCCCCACCGCGGCCGGCCTCCCGGCCCCTCCGGGCACCGCGGCCCGGCCCCTCCCGGCCCCTCCGGGCACCGCGGCCGGGCCCCTCCCGGCCCCTCCGGGCACCGCGGCCGGCTCTGAGCTGGGACGGGGGCTCCGGCAGGCGTGCGTGCGGGCGGGGAGGCCCACCCCCCAGCGCAGGCTCCCGGGCCCTCCTGCGCGTCTGTGTGGGGCTGGGGCCGGGCCGCCCACCCACCTCCTTGTGCCCCGTCCAGGGGCGAGTTGGGACTTCGTACCCGGACCCGGCGGGAAGGCCGGAATGCGGCCTCGAACCCGCCCCTCGAGCCGAGGCTGCAGCCGGACGCACTGAGCGGAGGGTGCCCTGCCCTCGCCGGCCTGTGCCTGTGCCGGGGGCTCCAGCCCCCCAAAGCCCGCAGCCCCCCCCCCCCCCCCCCCCGTTCCCCGCATTTCCACCCACCCCGCCTGCGCCCAGGCCAAGGCGGGGGAGGGGGCTGGCGGTTACGGGGTGAGGGAGGAGGAGGCCCACTCGGGGACGGCCCCGCCCCCCGCAGACGGGTGCAGGCCTCACAAGCTGGGGACCCAGGGCCGCAGGGAGGGGAGGGGTACTGGGGAGGGGGTGCAGCTCCCCAAGTGCCCTCCGGCAGGCTCTGCAGGGCTTACCCCCTCCCGTTCCTGCTCCGCCCCAGGCCACAGCCGAGCAGGCACGGGGTGGGGGTGCTTCTCCAGGAGGGGGACAGGGTGCAGGCAGCCCCGCCCCCCCTCTGGTCAGAGGTGCCCCAGCCTGAGGCCGGCCCCGGCGCAGGCTGCAGGCAGGGCTCAGGGCGGTGCTGCCGGGCAGCAGCCGAGAGGGCGGCCGCCAGAGGCTCAGCGATGACCACAGCCGGCCCCACTCCAGCCGCTGAGGGGACGGGGTGGAGGGGCGCCTGCAGCAGCCTGGACGGGCCCCCACCCGCGGAGGCACAGCCCTGCGGGGTCCAGCTGCCTCCACAAGGGCCAGCTGGGGGCTCTCTGGCGGGCACTGGGCAGACCAGGCCAGAGGCCTCCTGGTGCCATCGCCACCCCTGCCAGCCGCTGCCGCTGCCCCGGCTCCGGTGGGCGCCACAGGGGCTTCCCAGGCCAGCAAGGCCCCTGCCTGGCCTCCCCCCCCGGGACCCCCTCCCTGCCCCAGGGCCCCCTCTCTGCCCCAGGGCCCCCTCCCTGCCCCAGGGCCTGCGGCAGCTCCCGCAGGGCTGCAGTGGGACCCGCAGGAGGGGAGGCAGCTCCTGGGCCGCGCCCTCAGCTCTTGGGGGCACAGAGGGGGCCGCTGCCCAAGGCCCAGGCCGGGCCAGAGGAGAGAGGCCGGGGACGCAGACGGGGTCTGGCTGGGGGGACGGGGGGACGGGGGGAGGGGAGGGAGGGTTGGGGGGGCAGGGGGGGTATGAGCAGGGCGGGGGGCGCAGACGGGGTCTGGCTGGGGGACGGGGGACGGGGGGACGGGGTGCGGGGGGAGGGTTGGGGGGCAGGGTATGGGCAGGCCCGCGGCCTGCAGCCCTCGCTCACACAGCGGTGC
The DNA here is from genome assembly GCA_949987585.1 of Pipistrellus pygmaeus. NCBI lineage: Eukaryota > Metazoa > Chordata > Mammalia > Chiroptera > Vespertilionidae > Pipistrellus > Pipistrellus pygmaeus. The sequence goes on along the minus strand of OX465303.1, from coordinate 199,296,244 downwards.
CTCCCGGCCGGAGCGGCAGGAAAGGGAACGGTGACGTCACCGCTGCCTGGAATCTGCTGTTTGGAGGCGTCGCCATGGAGACCGGAAGGCTCAGGGTGGGTAAAAATAGCAAACCCAAGAGGGTGTAAGTTCCAAGAACCGAGTCTGTGAGGAGAGGAAAGCTGGGCTGCTCTGGCTCCGAGGCCACAGGCTGCAGGCGCCCGACCCCGTCCCTGTCCCTGCCGTCCCAGTCCCCGTCCCGGTCCTCGCCGTCCCCGTCCCCATCCCCCGTCCCCATCCCCGTCCCCTGTCCCCGTCCCACGTCCCCGTCCCCGTCCCGTCCCCGTCCCCGTCCTCGTCCCGTCCTCGTCCCCGTCCCGTCCCCGTCCCCGTCCTCGTCCCGTCCTCGTCCCCGTCCCCGTCCCACGTCCCCGTCCCCATCCCGTCCCCGTCCTCATCCCGTCCCCGTCCCCGTCCCCATCCCCCGTCCCCGTCCCCGTCCCCGTCCCCGTCCCCGTCCCGTCCCCGTCCCCGTCCCCGTCCCCCGTCCCCGTCCCCGTCCCCGTCCCCGTCCCCGTCCCCCGTCCCCCGTCCCCGTCCCCGTCCCCGTCCCCGTCCCCGTCCCTCATCCCCGTCCCCGTCCCCCTCCCCCGTCCCCGTCCCCGTCCCCGTCCCCGTCCCTCATCCCCGTCCCCGTCCCCGTCCCTCATCCCCGGTCCCCCGTCCCCGTCCCCCTCCCCGTCCCGGTCCCCCGTCCCGGTCCCCGTCCCCCGTCCCCGTCCCCGTCCCCGTCCCCGTCCCCGTCCCCGTCCCCGTCCCCGTCCCCGTCCGCATCCCCGTCCCCGTCCCCATCCCCGTCCCGTCCCCGTCCCCATCCCGGTCCCCGGTCCCCACCGTCCGGCCCGAGCTCTGTCCCCGCAGCGGGGGTGGCGGGGCCGCGGGCTCCCAGGGGCGACCGGAGGTCCGGGCACAGGGGCTCCCGCTGGGCGGGCTGGGGAGGTCATGCAGGCCCCCGGTCCCCCCAATTCTCCGGGAAGGAGGAAGCAGGTCACCGGCCCCCGGCCGTGGACGGGCCTGCGGCCTCCGTTCAGTCCGCGTGGCTCCCGGCTCCCGAGAGCAGATGGCCGGGCCGCTCGGCCCCGGACGGGCCCTCCAGCGAGGGGGCACCCGTGGCCCCTGGGTGCCCAGCCCTCGGCCTGTCCGCCCCCCGAGGCCACCGTGTCCCCTGGTCGCCCTGGGCCCCGGAACCAGGCAGGAGGCCCGGGGCCCCTCCCGATGCCCAGCCCGGATCCCCCTGCGGCTCCGAGGGGCCACCCCATGGGGCACTTCCCGGGTCCTCTGCTCTGACCACAAGGGAATCTGGGTGCTGCCCGCCCCCAGAGCACCGTCCCCGCCAAGGGCACCAGTGGTTGCCACCGGGGGCCCGCCCCAGCCCGGAGCACCCGCCGGGACGGCACTGTCAGCACCCCTCCGTCCGCGGGGCCGGGGCCGCCTGCCTCTGCCGGGCCGGTGAGGCGGGTGTCTGCCCGCTGGCCGGGGGCCCACTTCCTGCAGAAGCTGGCCGCGGGGTGCCGGCCTCGGGGTGCCGGCCTCGGGGTGCCGGCCTCGGGGTGCCGGCGGAAGGGTGCTGGCGGAGGGGTGCCGGCGGAGGGATGCCGGTGGAGGGGTGCTGTCCCCAGGGTGCCGGCCTCAGGGTGCTGTCCCCGGGTGCCGGCGGAGGGGTGCCGGCGGAGGGGTGCCGGCGGAGGGCCTGGGGGAGCTGGGGGGCTGGGTTTGGTGTTCGGACGGGGAGAGGGAATGGAGCCGCATGCGGGAACAGCTCACCCCGCCTTATGTAACCGGTGAGCTCACTGCCTCTGCGGCCAGCAGTGACGGCAGGAGGGCGGAGGGCCTGCCGGCAGCAGAGGGGCAGGGGCGGGGGGGCAGAAGGGCCGGGGCAGAGGGCCTGGGGCAGAGGGGCCCGGGGCAGAGGGGCCGGGGGCGAGGGGGGGCAGAGGGGCCCAGGGCAGAGGGGCCGGGGGCGGGGGGGGGCAGAAGGGCCGGAGCAGAGGGGCCGGGGGCAGAGGGGCCGGGGGCAGAGGGGCCGGGGGCAGAAGGGCCGGGGCAGAAGGGCCGGGGGCAGAGGGGCTGGGGCAGAGGGGCCGGGGGCAGAGGGGCAGGGGCGGGGGGGCAGAAGGGCCGAGGACAGAGGGGCCGGGGGCAGAGGGGCCGGGGGCAGAGGGGTCAGGGCAGAGGGGCTGGGGGTAGAGGGGCCCAGAGCAGAGAGGAACTGGGGGCAGAGGGGCCAGGGCCTGGGTGGCGGAGGGGCTGCTGGGTGCGGGGTGTGGCCAGAGCCCCCTTGTCTTGCCCCCTGGGCCAGCCGGACGCTGGCAGGACTGGGTGTCAGACCCTGGCCGTGACGCCCCCCGGGACCCTCTGGGGAGCAGCTCGGAGCCTGTGGGGGTCAGTGCCCTCTGCTCCCGCTCTGGGAGGAGGGTCCGCTCAGCTGCTCTCCCAGCCCAGCTCGCCTCCTCCC
>OX465303.1:199109171-199293550 GCA_949987585.1 Pipistrellus pygmaeus | reverse complement strand
AGGGGTGCTGGCGGAGGGGTGCCGGCGGAGGGGTGCTGTCCCCGGGGTGCCGGCCTCAGGGTGCCGGTGTGCCGGCCTCGGGGGTGCGGCGGAGGGGTGCTGTCCCCAGGGTGCCGGCCTCAGGGTGCTGTCCCCGGGGGTGCCGGCGGAGGGGTGCCGGCCTCGGGGTGCCGGCCTCGGGGTGCCGGCGGAGGGGTGCTGGCAGAGGGGTGCCGGCGGAGGGGTGCCGGCGGAGGGGTGCTGGCGGAGGGCCTGGGGGAGCTGGGGGGCTGGTTTGGTGTTCGGACGGGGAGAGGGAATGGAGCCGCATGCGGGAACAGCTCACCCGCCTTATGTAACCGGTGAGCTCACTGCCTCTGCGGCCAGCAGTGACGGCAGGAGGGCGGAGGGCCTGCCGGCAGCAGAGGGGCAGGGCGGGGGGGCAGAAGGGCCGGGGGCAGAAGGGCTGGGGGCAGAGGGGCTGGGGCAGAAGGGCTGGGGGCAGAGGGGCTGGGCAGAGGGGCTGGGGGCAGAGGGGCTGGGGCAGAGGGGCTGGGCAGAAGGGCTGGGGCAGAGGGGCTGGGGCAGAGGACCGGGGGCAGAGGGCCTGGGGCAGAGGGGCCGGGGGCAGAAGGGCTGGGGGCAGAGGGGCTGGGGCAGAAGGGCTGGGGCAGAGGGGCTGGGGCAGAGGGGCTGGGGCAGAAGGGCTGGGGGCAGAGGGGCTGGGGCAGAGGGACCGGGGCAGAGGGGCCGGGGGCAGAGGCCTGGGGCAGAGGGGCCGGGGGCAGAAGGGCTGGGGGCAGAGGGGCTGGGGCAGAAGGGCTGGGGGCAGAGGGGCTGGGGCAGAGGGGCTGGGGCAGAAGGGCTGGGGGCAGAGGGGCTGGGGCAGAGGGACCGGGGGCAGAGGGCCTGGGGCAGAGGGGCCGGGGCAGAAGGGCTGGGGGCAGAGGGGCTGGGGCAGAAGGGCTGGGGGCAGAGGGGCTGGGGCAGAGGGGCTGGGGCAGAAGGGCTGGGGGCAGAGGGGCTGGGGCAGAGGGACCGGGGGCAGAGGGGCCGGGGACGTGGGGGGGCAGAAGGGCCGGGGGCAGAGGGGCTGGGGGTAGAGGGGCCCAGAGCAGAGAAAAACTGGGGGCAGAGGGCCAGGGCCTGGGTGGCAGAGGGGCTGCTGGGTGCAGGGTGTGGCCAGAGCCCCCTTGTCTTGCCCCCTGGGCCAGCCGGATGCTGGCAGGACTGGGTGTCAGACCCCGGCCGTGACGCCCCCCGGGACCCTCTGGGGAGCAGCTCGGAGCCTGTGGGGGTCAGTGCCCTCTGCTCCCGCTCTGGGAGGAGGGTCCGCTCAGCTGCTCTCCCAGCCCAGCTCGCCTCCTCCCTCCGGCTGGGGTCCCCACCACCCCTGTGACAGGCCCCGAGGCCTCCCATCCCGGGGCCCTGTCCCCGAGGGGGCGGGGCTGCAGGGAGCTCCAGGCTCCTCCCCCTCCCCCTCCTCAGACCCTTCCCAGCCCTCCCCCCCCCAAGGGCCCTGACAGGGAAGGGCAGTGAGTGCAGAGTGACAACAGTGCTGGGGCCTGGGCCAGGGCGTAGGAGGTCAGAGACGGTGCTGGGCGGCAGCGTGGGCACCCTGCTCCCCAACCGGGGGAGGGGAAGGGGGAAAGACAGTGCTGTGGGGGAGGGGCCTGTGGGGGAGGGCATGTGGGGGAGGGGCCTGTGGGGAGGGCGGTGCTGTGGGGGAGGAGGTGGTGCTGTGGGGGAGGGGGCAGTGGGGAGGGGGCTCGTGGGGAGAACGGTGCTGTGGGGGAGGGGCGGTGTGCTGTGGGGAGGGGCATGCGGGGGAGGGGCGGTGCTGTGGGGGAGGGGCGTGTGGGGGAGGGGCGTGTGGGGGAGGGGCGGTGCTGTGGGGAGGGGCTGTGTGGGGAGGGGCATGCAGGGGAGGGGCGGTGCTGTGGGGGAGGGGCGTGTGGGGCCAGGGCCTGGGTGGCAGAGGGGCTGCTGGGTGCAGGGTGTGGCCAGAGGAGGCGGTGCTGTGGGGGAGGGGACCGTGTGGGGAGGGGTGGTGCTGTGGGGGAGGGGCTGCGTGTGGGAGGGCATGTGGGGGAGGGGCGGTGGGGGAGGGCACAGCCAGGGCGGGGCTGGGGCGGGAGGGGCGTCTCCTGGGGGAGCTGGAGGTGGGCCTCGGCCGCCCTGGCTGCGGGGGGGAGGGGGGGAGGGGGAAGGTGGGGGGAGGGGCTCTGGGCCCCGGGGGTGGTTCTCAGAGCACCCTGACCCCCCCTCCCAGAGCCACCTGTGCCCCCCCCCACGGCTGCCCCTGCCCGTCGTGAACGGCCGCCCTGAGCCCGGCTGGGCGTCTGGGCCGGCGCCACCCCTGGTGCCCGGAGGGCAGACACCTGAGGCTGCACGCTGACCTGACCTCTGACCCCGGCAATGGGGCACGGCGGGCGGTGCTCAGGCCGGGGCCACGGACAGGGGCAGGTGCCAGTGCAGCACGGTGTGAGGACCTGCCCTTCTGGCCCCCCCGTCCCCGTGCCCCCGTGCCCCTGTGCCCCCTCCCCGTGCCCCCGTGCTCCCCTCCCTGTGCCCCCTCCCTGTGCACCCTCCCTGTGCCCCCTCCCTGTGCACCCTCCCCGTGCCCCTGTCCCCCTCCCCCTGTGCCCCCGTCCCCGTACCCCTGTGCCCCCTCCCCGTACCCCTGTGCCCCCTCCCCGTGCCCCCTCCCCCTGTGCCCCCTCCCCCTGTGCCCCCTCCCCGTGCCCCCTCGCCCCTGGCCGCACTCAGCAGTGTCTGTGGGAGCGGGGACGCCCCCTCGGACCCGCGTGCCCGGAGGAGGCTCTGGCCGGGGCCCGGGGCACAGGCGGCGGCACCTTTGATCGGCGGCGTGGCCGGAGCCCCGGGCGGAGCGGCCAGCGAGGAGCTTCCGCTGGACAGGACGCTCCGGGGCCCGGCCTGCGGGCGGGGGCGGGCGGGCCGGGCAGGCTCTCCGGCTCCTCTGCCTGGCCGGCCGCAGTGACCCCGCGAGGACATGACCCCGCGCCAGGCCGGCAGCCCGGCCGGAGCCCCGGAGAGGCAGGGCTCCCCGGGGAAGGGGCACCGAGCCGGCCTGTCCTCCCCGCCCCCCGCCCCCGGCCTGGGGCCGGGCGTGGCCACACCGCCCTCCGGGGCAGCCGGTGCCTGCCCGGCTGAGGGCCGCACGCCCGGCCGAGAGCCGCACGCCCGCGTGTCCCGCCCGACGGTGTCGCGGCCGCGGCCGGCCCCAGGGTGGCAGAGCCACGGAGCCGGGCTGGCACGCTGGGCCTGCGTCTCCTCCGCCTGCGGGAAGCCGGGCGGCGGCGGGCGGCGCCTGTGGGTGCTGTCCATGTGGGAGGGAGGACCTGCGGGCCCGCCCAGCCGGGCACCACTCCGCCCCCCGGAGGCCAGCACCTGCACCCCCGGCGCCCCCTGGCTGTCGGTGAGACCAGGGGGGCTCCTGGGCCCGGCGTCCCTCTCTCCGCCCACGGAGCAAGTCTTTTTTTTTTTCTTTTTTTAAATTAATCTTTATTGTTCATATTGTTACAAAGGTTCCTCATTTCTTCCCCCCTCCACCAGGTTCCCACCCCACCCTTTGCCCCTCCCCATCCCCCATTGTCCTCATCCTTAGGTGCAGTTTATGTTCAGTCTCTTCCTCCCTCCCTTTCCCCGATAGTAAATCCCTTTTCAGATAGTAAATCAGTTACTTAGCATTTTCTCATATCAATAATACCTCCACATGCCCAAGGATACACTTCACACAAAAGACATTTCCAAATAGGTCAACCAGCCTCATCCAGGCCCCTCCCAAGGCACTCACAGATCAACACCCCAGCGCTATACTAATACATCCAGATCTAAGCCTTCATCACTTGATTCAGCAGACCCTCAAGTTCCCGCAAAAGTTTCCAGCCATGTCTGAGAGGCAGCCGTGGGGCAGGGGCAGGCGAGGAGCGAGCTGTTCCGGGCCTGGCTGCTCCGGGCCTGGCCTCTGTTGCTCTGGTTCATTCCACAACCAGCTGCTCCGGGTCTGGTCACTGCCGCTCCCGACCTAGTTGCTCTGGACTTGGCTGCTGCTGCTCTGGGCCCAGCTGCTCAGGGCCCGGCCGCTCCCAGCCTGGCAGCCGCTGCCGAGCAGGTCTTGGCTTCGTGGTCGATGGTGGGACCACGTGTGACCCCTCCAGGGGAGGCCCCCCACACCCTCAGCCTGGGGACATGACCTGCGTGGGGTCCAGGGCTGACCCCACAGAACAGTCCAGGACGGAGGGGGGGAGGAGGGTCCGTCCCGGCCCGAAGGGTCCAGAAGAACCAACACTGAAGGCCAACCAAGCCGAGGGCGGCCTTTCCCGGGCGGGAGGCAGGTCGGCGCCACGAGGGACGGGAAGGCTCTGCTCGGCCGGTGTGGTTCCGTGGACGGAGCCGGGCCCGTGGACCGGAGGGCCCGGCGTGGTTCCGTGGACGGAGCGCGGGCCGCGGACCGGAGGGCCCGGCGTGGTTCCGTGGACGGAGCCCGGGCCGCGGACCGGAGGGCCCGGCGTGGTTCCGTGGACGGAGCCCGGGCCGCGGACCGGAGGGCCCGGCGTGGTTCCGTGGACGGAGCCCGGGCCGCGGACCGGAGGGCCCGGCGTGGTTCCGTGGACGGAGCCCGGGCCGCGGACCGGAGGGCCCGGTGTGGTTCCGTGGACGGAGCCGGGCCCGTGGACCGGAGGGCCCGGTGTGGTTCCGTGGACGGAGCCCGGGCCGCGGACCGGAGGGCCCGGTGTGGTTCCGTGGACGGAGCCGGGCCCGTGGACCGGAGGGTCCGGTTCACCTCCCGTTGAGGGCACACCCTGTGGCAGGCTGACCCCAGTGCGGGGACACCAATCGCCGTCTCTCTCCCCCATGTCTCTCTCCCCCTCACTGCCCTCCACTCTCTAAACATCAGCGGGAAAGTTAACTCAGAAACCCCTGTACCCCCTCCCTCGGCGGGCAGACCCACTCCCGTGTTTTCGGACTCGGGAACCCCAGGGGTGCAGGGGGGTGCGGAGGGGGTGCAGGGGGGGTGCGGAGGGGGTGCAGGGGGGTGCAGAGGGGGTGGAGGGGGTGCAGGGGGGTGCGGAGGGGGTGCGGGGGGGGTACAGGGGGTGCAGGGGCTGCAGGGGGGTGCGGAGGGGGTGTGGAGGGGGTGCGGAGGGGGTGAAGGGGTGTGCAGGGGTGTGTGGAGGGGGTACAGGGGGGTGCGGAGGGGGTGCAGGTGGTGCAGGGGGGGTGCGGAGGGTGTGCAGGGGGGGTGCGGAGGGTGTGCAGGGGGGGTGCGGAAGGGGTGTGGAGGGGGTGCAGGGGGTGCAGGGGGGTGCGGAGGGCCCTGTGCTCTGGCGCCTGGCCATGGCTGGGCAGGCAGCTCCTCCCGAGGGCGCTGGAGCTGGAGTCACAGCGGTGGGGGCGGGGACGGGAGCTCCAGGTGTCCGTGTGTCCGCTCAGGCCTGGCCCGAGGGCTTCTGCCGGGCTGCTCAGTGCGGCTGCCGGCACCGGGCTCCTCCGGGCACGCCCTGACAGCTGTGGTCTGCCCTGGCTGGGGTGGCTCAGTGGATAGAGCGCCGGCCTGCGGACTGAAGGGTCCCAGGTTGGATTCCCGGGCAGGGCTCCGGCCAGGGTTGGGTTCCCCAGTGTGGCATGCAGGAGGCAGCCAGCCAGTGGTCTCTCTCACCACTGATGTTTCTGTCTCTCTCCGATCAATAAAAAATTACATCTTAAAAAGCCGTGTTTCCTATATTCCCAGGGTTTCCAGCTTCCAGAAGGGCTCCGAGCTGCCCTCCCCGGGGCCTGGCAGGTGCTGCGGCCCGGGTCCCGAACCCCAGACGAGGGGCCGTGCACCCGCCCCAGGTCGGACCCGTTACCGCCCTCCGGGGGAGGCCGCCCTGGCCGCATGGGACCGGCCGCTGGGCCTTCCTGCCTGCTCCGTCCCCGTGGGCCCGAACATTCCGGACCTTTCCCTGGCCGCCGGCCCGGACAAAGTCCCCGTGTGGGCGTCCGAGGTGTCGTCACGGCAGAGGCGGTGCCTCCTGGCAGGACTGCGGTGGCCGTGACGTGGGGACGGGACCGAGGTGACCGGAGGCCGAGGGCGCCCACCGGATGGCCGTGGCCGTGGCCGTGGCCGTGGCCGTGGCCCTGCCAGCGTCTCCCGGGCGCCCGTTCTCCCTGCGGCAAACGGGAGGCTGTACCCTGTGAGGGAGCCCCTTTCTCACCAAACCCTCAACGCGGGAACACACTCACCTCATTTTATTTTATTTTATTTATTTATTTATTTAAAATATATTTTTATTGATTTTTTACAGAGAGGAAGGGAGAGGGATAGAGAGTTAGAAACATCGGTGAGAGAGAATCATCGATCAGCTGCCTCTTGCACACCTCCTACTGGGGATGTGCCCGCAACCAAGGTACATGCCCTTGACCGGAATCGAACCCGGGACCTTTCAGTCCGCAGACCGATGCTCTATCCACTGAGCCAAACCGGTTTTGGCCTCATTTTATTTTTATATTTCTTTATCGCTGTCAGTGGGAAAGGAGAGGGAGAGAGAGAGGAAAATCAATGACGATACAGAATCTTGGATCGGCTGCCTCCTGCACGCCCCCCACTGAGGGTCGAGCCCATAATCCAGGCCTGTGCCCTTGACCGGGAATCGATCCCTGGACCCTTCAGTCCTCAGGCCTACGCTCTGTCCACTGAGCCACACTGGCCAGGGCTGAATACACTCACTTTTAATAAATATTCACCTCTGCGTGGACGTGTGGATTCCTATTTTATTCCCTGGTTGTGTTCAATGCGTTTGGATTTCCCCTGGGCCCCGGGGGGGGCGGGGGGGGCCGTGCACAGGGCTCCGTGCCCTTTGACCTGCCTGCCCTGCGGTGAGCCCTCGGTCCCTCCTGGTCCTGGGACCCGCCATTTCCCTAAAGCCCTCTGGTTCCTCTCTTTTCTTTTTCATTTTTTAAATCCTCACTAGAGGGTATGTTGTTTAAAAAAAACAAAACATAACAAAACTGATTTGAAAGAGAGGGAGGAAGAGAGAGAGAGAGAAGCATTGAAGCATCAATCGGCCTCAGCCTCCGTGTGTGCCCCGATGGAATCGACGCCCCACCGGCCGCCAGCCGAGCCGGTTCCTTCCAGCAGAGCCGCGCTCTGGGTGCTCACCGCGGGGGGCGGGGGGGCTGCCTCGGGGTGGGGGGCCTCTCTCTGGACACAGCTCCCCGCGGGTGGAGGTTGGAACCACATCCTCATCCGCAGCTGCTCCTTTGCTCATAAACGCCGAAGCGAGTTCACAGCGAATTCCAGCCCAGAACCACAGGGTCCCGCCCGGTCCCGGGTGCGAATTCCCCCCTCGGCCCGACGCCCCTCACCGAGCTGTGCCCCCGCTGCCCTCTCCCTGCTCCCGGGGCTGGGCCCCCGCTGTGCCCAGGACCCAGCTCCCCGGGCAGGAGGGTGCAGGCTGCACACACACACACACACACACACCTGCCGGCTGGGCCTGCCTCCCCCGGCCCCGCCCCCTCGCAAGTCAGCCGTCTGCCCATCTCCGGCTGAGGTTGCCTTTGGTGAAACCAGACGGAGACAAAGGTCTTTTCTAAGCTGTTACAGTCACGTTACCCGAGAACATTTATTCAGATTTAAAGTTTTAAGACAATGTCTTTTTTTTTTTAAAAAAAATATGTCTTTATTGGAGGACAATGGGGGATGGGGAGGGGGCAGAGGGTGGGGTGGGAACCTGGTGGAGGGGGGAAGAAATGGGGAACCTTTGTAATAATATGAACAATAAAGATTGATTTAAAAAATAAAAAAATAAAAAATAAAAAAAAATAAAAGTTGACTTTATACTTTAAAAATGATTATTATTTTAAAAAATTAAAATGACTATTATTATATACCTTAAAAAAAAAATATGTCTTTATTGGTTTCAGAGAGGAAGGGAGAGGGAGAGATGGAAACATCCATGATGAGAGAGAATCAAGGACCGGCTGCCTTCGCCACACCCGCCAGTGGGAATCAAGCCCGCAACCTGGGCCAGTGCTGTGACCAGAATCGAACCCTGACCTCCTGGGTTATAGGTCAACCCTCACCGGCTGAGCCGGGCAGGCCGAGCTTAAGGTAGCGTCTCAGCAGGTTCCTGACGATGGCGGTGTGTGCCCGGCTGTGCCCAGGGTCTCCTCTGCGCCTCGAGGTGCAGGGAGCAGAGGCAGGCGGGAGCCGGAGGCCGGAGCACCCGCCGGGCCCCGCTGTCGGGGGGACCCTCCGAGCAGCCTGCGGGTCCTGGCCTCTCCGCCCATTTCCCCGGCGGGCCCCTGAGCTCCTGCCCAGGCCAGAGGCCCTGCTCCTGCCGCACCCTCCTCTCTCAGTCCCTGCCCCCGAAGCTGCCTCCGGCCTGCAGGACCCATCCTGTGCCCGCCGTGGCCCATCCTGTGCCCGCCGCCCGGGGGGAGGAGGAGAGAAGCTGGCTGGTCCCAGACCACGCGGCTGTCTGCCTGGGCCCTGACCCTCACCTGCCGGGATGGTGCCTGGTCCGTGGTCCTGAGACCCTGGGAGGAGTGGGCTGCTGGGGGGGGGCCAGCAGGTGGGAGCGCCCCCACCAGGCTCAGGGCAGACGGGGCCTGGCCGGCTCCACGCGGGCATGCGGCCCTGGTGCTGGCCGGTGGGAGGCTTGGCTCCTTCAGAAGCTCCAACACCTTAGGGAGGGGGCCTCCAGCCCCCCGCCCCCCATCCTGCATCTGAGGGCCTTTCACACCTGCCCCTTACCCCCTCACACCCCGCTGGCTTCACTCTGGACCTTGTGGCTGCGGGACAGTGTTGGCCCTCGGCTGGCGCTCCCTGCGGCCCCTTCCCGGAGCCCTGCAAAGCCGGGGCACGGAGGGAAGGGCAGCAGGAGGCAGCACGGCCCGCTGCGGGGTGGGCAGTGCCCAGCGGCCACAGGGCAGGCAGAAGCCCTTCCTGCCAGCCGCCGAGGCACAGTCTGTGCAGACCCCCTCCTGCAGGGACAGGCTGCCCGCCTCCAGGGCTCCCGTCCACGGGGAAGGGACTGACGCTCTCAGGTGCAACACGAGTGCTCCTGGGCCCAGAGCGCGGTTTCTGAAAAGTCCCTTTTCTTTGGCTTTCAGGTACTGTTATTGTTCTGTTATGTTTTTTATTTTTTAGAGAGAGAGGAAGGGAGAGGGATAGAGAGATAGAAACATCGATGAGCCAAGACCGGTTTGGCTCAATGGATAGAGTGTCGGCTTGGGGACTGAAGAGTCCCGGTTCGATTCCAGTCAAGGGCATGTACCTTGGTTGCGGGCATATCCCCAGTAGGGGGTGTGCAAGAGGCAGCTGATCTATGACTCTCTCTCATTGATGTTTCTGACTATCTCTCTCCCTTCCTCTCTGTACAAAATCAATAAAATATATATATATATATATATATATATATATATATATATATATATATATATTTTTTTTTTTTTTTAAAGAAACATAGATGAGAGAGAAACATCACTGATTGGCTACCTCCGGCTCGGCTCCTGTCCCCCGCCCCTCCCAGGGATGGAGCCTGCAACCCAGGCACGTGCCCTGACGGGAATGGAACCGTGACCTCCTGGTTCTTAGGTCGATGCTCAACCGCTGAGCCCCGCCGGCCCCTGTTCTGACCTCATATTCGCACCCGGAGAAGTCGTGGGCGTGAGGGCAGGGCGGATTGTCCCCGGGCACAGGTTTTTCGGGGGATGGGGGTGGGGGGGATGGGGAGGGGCTCAGGTCCATGGTGGGGAGCAGTCTGGTTTTCAAACATGGAGCCCTAAACCCTGAACCTCAGACCCCAGCTCCTCCGGGTGCCTGCCAGGGTCTGAGGCTGGGAAGGTATGTGGTCATGGTCCGCCCGCCCAAGCCACCTGCCTCTCCAGAGACCTGCCTGCACCTCCGGGTCTGCAGAGAGGCCCTGCAGCACTGGCTGGGGGTCAGTGCCAGCTCCACTGGGGAGGTGGGAGCGGTAGGTGACTGGCTCCAGGCCACCCAAGCTGAAGTGGGTGTGGTCCCGGGGCTGCTGCCCAGCACGGCCGGCGACCCAGGCCCCCCAATGCCCAGGCCGGTGTGGGTGCCCTCACGCTGTGGAGGAAAAGGTGCTGCCATCCTCACTCAGGTTGAAAACAGCCAGGACTGCTCCCAACTTCAAGTCCCCACCCCAGGCCTTCCTTGGGGGCCACCCTGCCCGCCTGTCCAAGGTCCCTAGTTCTCTGCTCTCAGGTGCTTTGTCTGCCCAGGACACAGCCAGTGTGGGGGACGGGCCACATGGGGAGGGGGCTGCAGACGTGGCTCTCGGGCCTGGGAGGCTGCAGGCTACGGGTATGCAGGGTCCCCATTCCCGAGGACCGCCCCCTAGGCCTGGCCCTGGCCGCAGCCCTCTGGGTGCAGGGCCATCCGTCCCAGGCACAGCCCCTGCCCCTGGAGCCCGCTGTCCTGCGTGGGGACAGCTGGGAGCCCAAGCTGCTGGCTAGCGGTCCTGCTGGCCGTGTGGGCAACCACGGTGCAGGGTCCTGAGGTGGTGGGTGTTGCTCGGGCACATCCCTGGGGTTGGGGGGGTGAATGCAGTCCTGGCCAGAAGGGGGAGGGGGGTCCTGGGACGTGTTGAGGGGTGCCTGTCTCCTGCGTGGGGTCTCGGGGTGTTGGTACCCTAACGTGTTAATGACCCTTTTGTTCCGTGGCGTCCTTGACCTATGTCGGACCCTGGGTCCTACCGCGCGGGGTTCCGTCATGGGGGGACCCCGGGCCGTGTTCGTGGGGAGCAGGGCTGTGCGGTGTGTTGCAACCCCGTCATGGAAGGGGTCGCGGGGCGTGCGGTGGGGCCGCGCGGTCCCGTCCCGCCCGCTTCCCCGCTGGTTTGCGGTTGTGGCGGGGCCGCAAGTGGGTTTCTGGGCCCCGGCGTCGGCGACGGGACCGGAGCCCTCCCAGCCGCGCAGGAAGCGGCCTTGGCCGGAAAGGGGGCCCCCGGCGCCGCCGCCGCCCCCGCAGAGCGGCCTTCCGGAGGGCGGGGCCGAGCGGAGCCGAGCTGGGCCGAGTCCCAGGTGGGCGGGGCCGAGCGGAGCCGAGCGGGGCCGAGTCCCAGGTGGGCGGGGCCTAGAGGAGCCGAGCGGGGCCGAGCCCCAGGTGGGCGGGGCCGAGCGGAGCCGAGCGGGGCCGAGCCCCAGGTGGGCGGGGCCTAGAGGAGCCGAGCGGGGCCGAGTCCCAGGTGGGCGGGGCCGAGCAGGGCCGAGTGCCGGGCGGACGGGGCCGAGTGTCAGGCGGACAGGCCCGAGCGCGGCCGAGCGCGGCCGAGCGGCCCGGCGCGGGCGGGGGAGCGCGCGTTCCTGGAAGAGCCGCCGCGGGGCGGTCGCATTCCTGGCCGGCGCTCGGCTGAGGCGGACGCGCGGCCCGGACGGCGCGCGGGGCGGGGCGGCGGCGCGGCGCGGGGCGGGGCGCGGGGCGGGGCGGCGTGAGCTCAACGCCGGGCGCTCAGTCCGAGCCGGAGCGAGCCGCCGGGAGGATGTACGCCGATCCCCGCGCCGCCGCCGCCGCCGCCGCCGTGCTTTGAGGCCGCCTCACAGGCGCTCCGCCGCCCCGGAGGCCGCGCTCGCGGGGGGCGGCCGGCGGGCGGGCCGCGGAGCCGGCGCGGGCGGCGGGGTGGGCGCGGGCAGGGCCGGGCCGGGGCGGCCGGCGGCGGGCGCGACGCGGCCGGCCAGCGCCGCCGGGACGAGCCGGGCGGGCGCCGCGCGGTGGGAGGAGCGGGGCGGCGGCGCGCCGCGCGAGGACGGCCCGGCGGGCCCCGCGCCCGCGCCCCCGCTCCTCCCGGGCCCCGCGGCCTCGGCCACCGCGGCGATTCGCGCCTCGCGGCGCCGGCACCTGCCCGCGCGCCCCCCGCGTGCCCCGGGCCCGCGAGCGTTGGCGTTGGCGTTGGCGGCGCGCGCGGGGGCATGCCCCGCGCCTAGGGCCCGGGGGGCGCGCGGGGGGCGCGCGGGGGGCCCGGGCGGCGGGCGCGGCGCGGGGCGCGTGGATGTGGCGCCGGGCCCGGGCGGCGGCGGGCTGCAGCGGCGGGACCCCTTCGCCCCGCCCGCCTTCCCCTTCGCGCCCCCGGGCGAGGCCGAGGCCGCGGCCGTGATCGTCCGGGAGCCGGCGGCGGGGGGCGGCCGGGGCCGGGGCCGGGGCCGCCGCCGGGGCGCGCGGGGCGGCGGCGGCGGCCGCGGGGGCCCCGGCGCGCGGGACCGGGAGCGGCCCGCGGAGCCGGAGCGCGCCATGGAGGCGGCGGCGGGCGGGCGCGGCGGCTTCCAGCCGCACCCGGGGCTGCAGAAGACGCTGGAGCAGTTCCACCTGAGCTCCATGAGCTCGCTGGGCGGCCCGGCGGCCTTCTCGGCGCGCTGGGCGCAGGAGGCCTACAAGAAGGAGAGCGCCAAGGAGGCGGGCGCGGCCGCCGTGTCCGCCCCGCTGCCCGCCGCCGCCGCCGAGCCGCCGCCCGTGCTGCACCTGCCCGCCATCCAGCCGCCGCCGCCCGTGCTGCCCGGGCCCTTCTTCATGCCGTCCGACCGCTCCACCGAGCGCTGCGAGACCGTGCTGGAGGGCGAGACCATCTCGTGCTTCGTGGTGGGCGGCGAGAAGCGCCTGTGCCTGCCGCAGATCCTCAACTCGGTGCTGCGCGACTTCTCGCTGCAGCAGATCAACTCCGTGTGCGACGAGCTGCACATCTACTGCTCGCGCTGCACGGCCGACCAGCTGGAGATCCTCAAAGTCATGGGCATCCTGCCCTTCTCGGCGCCCTCGTGCGGGCTCATCACCAAGACGGACGCCGAGCGCCTGTGCAACGCGCTGCTCTACGGCGGCGCCTACCCGCCGCCCTGCAAGAAGGAGCTGGCGGCCGGCCTGGCGCTGGGCCTGGAGCTGCGCGAGCGCAGCCTGCGCGTGTACCACGAGTGCTTCGGCAAGTGCAAGGGGCTGCTGGTGCCCGAGCTCTACAGCAGCCCGAGCGCCGCCTGCATCCAGTGCCTCGACTGCCGCCTCATGTACCCGCCGCACAAGTTCGTGGTGCACTCGCACAAGGCGCTGGAGAACCGGACCTGCCACTGGGGCTTCGACTCTGCCAACTGGCGGGCCTACATCCTGCTGAGCCAGGACTACACGGGCAAGGAGGAGCAGGCGCGCCTGGGCCGCTGCCTGGACGACGTGAAGGAGAAGTTCGACTACGGCAACAAGTACAAGCGGAGGGTGCCCCTGGTGAGTGTCCCCGCCGGCCGGGGAGCGAGGGAGGGAGGGAGCGGGCGGGCGGGCGGGGTGGGGCCGGGCCGGGCCCGGCGAGGGTGGGGGCCTCCCGGGCAGGGGCCCTGTCTCTGCAGGCTGAGACCTGCTTTGCGCTGCCTCCCCCACGGCGCAGGGTTTTGCTTTGTTTGAAGGAGAGTCAGGTTAGCTTTGGAGTCCCCGGATGGCCCTGTGGCTGGGGGGGCGGCCCCCTCCTGCCTGAGCCCTAGGGCTGGCGGCCGGCCTGGCCTGGCGTGGAGGGCCTGGCCCGGCCCGTGGGGGGAGAAGCCCTCCGGCCGCGCAGCTGCCCAGAAAGGCGGGGCAGGGCAGGCCTCGGCCTCGGGACGCTCCTGCCCAGGGTCCTGGGAAGTGAGGCCTGGGCCGGGCCCAGCGGGAGCCTTAGCCAGGCCTGCCTTCCTCTGGGCACCCCGGGAAGTGTCCAGACCAGGTGGGGGCAAAGGGCACTGCCGTCACCGCGGAGCTCCCAGACCCGCAGACCGAGGGGTGCCTGCCCGCAGCTCCCGCGGACAGACTTGGCCCGGCTGAGCCTCTGTGTGCCTGGAAGTCCCGGGAAACTGGAAGGCAGAGCCGTGTCCTGGCGCCCTGGCAGGGGGCCGAGACTTAGGGACTCCAGCTCTGTGTCTCCCGGGCCTTCCAGGGAGGGAGCCCAGAGTCCGTGTGCGGGCAGCGGGCACCCAGGCGGGAGCTCGAGGGGCCTGTGGCATGCAGTTTGTTTTGGAGGCGCCCACGTCCCTCTGCCTCGGCCTGGAGTTCAGGGAGGGCAGGCAGGCCCGGCGGCACCGGTGTGTGCCTGGCCCCTCCCGGTACTGCCGGACACTGGACGCGGCCACTGGGGTCCTCACCAGCTTCCCTTGGCGTCGCCCCCTCCCCACGAATCTGCAACTTTCCTTTTGCATTTCCAGGCTTATTAAAGCTGCACAGAATGCTGCCCTGGCTCAGCTATTCTGGGAGGCTAATTAATTCAGCTATTGCATCAAACTTCTTTTTCTGAATCTGTGAATAGAGCTCCCGCCCGATTTTCTCTGGGCGCCCCTCCAGCGGAGTGTCAGTCTTGGGAGCGGAGGAGGGGCTGGGAATGAGGGCCTGTCGCCTGTGCTCGGAGGGGGCGCCGCGCGTGTGTGTGTGTGTGTGTGTGTGTGCATGTGTGCGTGCGTGTACTCGCCTGTGTGTGTGCGCCTATGCGTGCGTGCTTGCCTGTGTGTGCGCGTGTGCTCGCCTGTGCATGTGTGCGTGCGTGTACTTGCCTGTGTGTGTGTGCGTGCTTGCCTGTGTGTGCCTGTGTGTGCGTGCGCGCGCACGCTTCTGCCCTGGCTAGCCCAGTGCCCAGGTGGCAGCTGTGTGCAGACCGTGGTTTGCCGTGGGGCAGCGGGTGCGCCGGGGGTGCTGGTGGGAAGGCTGCCGGCAGGGCCCTTCGTTTGAGGTGGACTTGGCTCTCGGAGGCATGCTGGTCCCTCCCTGGACCTGGGAGCCTTTCCAGTTGGGGTGGCTGCACCCTGGACAGCCAGCGTGGCCTGAGGGGCCCGTGTGGGGGACGGGTGGGTCCTGGCCGCCTGGAGCTGGCGGGCGAGGCCATGGCAGGCCCTCACCTTCAGCGCGGACAGCAGAGGGTGTTGTCTGGCAGGGCGTGTCTGCTCCGTGTTTGTGTCCGAATCTGGGTCATGTGTGTGTTTGCGGTCTCCTGCCGGCCTGGGGTTGCCTCTGTCGCCGCCGCCGCGGCCAGCCTGGCGCCCGCAGCAGCCCTGCGCCCGTGCGGGCTGTGTCCTTAGGCGGGGAGGGCACGGCCGGGGGAGAGGGCACAGACTGCGGTCGGAGCTCACTTTCACTCCGGCCACCGCGGCAGATGGTCAGCACTGCCCCTTCCGCTTCAGTGCCCTCCCAGAGCCGCTCGGAAACCGCGTGGACGGGCTTAAAACGTTTCCCAAGGGGTGGGCCTCCAGGCCTCGGGGCAGCACAGCCCTGTCCTCACCGTGGCCTGGCCCCAGGTCTGTCCCCGTCTCTGCCGGCTGCAGTTCCAGGGCTCCTGCCCGCCCTCCTGCTGCCCCCCCACAACCACCCCTACCCCGCCTCTGGGCTCTTCCTGCCAGCCTGGCCCCCTCGCCCTGCTGCCTTGGCTCTGATAGCACCATGGAGGCTTGGGGTGTGTGGTCCCCTTTAAATCTTCCCAGCACAGCCGTGTGCTCGTGTCTACATGCCAGAGGCACCACGTGAGGGGAGGGTCCGGCCTCGGGCTGGGGGACCCACAGCTGCCCAGGCCGTTTGCTCTGGGAGCAGCCGCTGGGGAGACCCCTCCCAGCGCCGCCCGCTCCTCCCAGGGCTCTGGACGGCGCGTCCGTGGCCGCGTGGGTGCCTCCATGTCCTTTGTAGCTCGCTGTGATGTCTCTGATGCGCCGAGGACGGCGGGAGGCACTCAGCGGGGCTGGAGCTGCCCTCGGGGCCGGCTGCCCTGGCGGAGGCTCTGCGGGGAGGAAGTGCGTCCGGGTGTTAGCGGCCGAGGTGTCGCCGGGCCTGCCAGACGGACGCTGGCTCTCGCTTCTGTGCCGTGGGCGGTGTCCCCAGGCCCGTCGCCTGCGCCCCTCGCCGCGGCCCAGCGGGGCTGGCGGTTCCTGTGGTTGCCGGCGGCACCGAGCCGGGGCGGGTGCCAGCTCTGGCTGGAAACCCTGCGAGGGCGGCATCGGGCGCGGGCTGGGGCCTTCCTCCTGCCGCCTCTGCTGTAACGGGCCCCGCAGGGCCTGGCTGGGTGGGAGCCGCGTGGGGCCTCGCTGGCCTGGTGGCCTTGAGTGGGCTGCGTAGCCTGTGCCTCGGTTTCCTCACGTGTCACCGGGACGTGGGACGTGGCGGCCCGCGGTTCCTCCCGGTGTGGAGGTGTCGGTGTCCCCGGGCGGAAACGTGTCCGTTTGCTGCTGGGACTCCGCCTCCCCAGCTGGTCCGGTGGCGTCGGCCACGTCGGGCTGGTGCTAGCGGCTCAGGTGCCGTCGCTGGCGCTTGGGTGTGGGGAGCCGCTGCCCCTCCTGCCGGGACCAGGTGCTGCCCCTTCGGGGACGCCGGGCGGTCGCTGCCTGCGTTCCTGGGGCCCCAGCAGGGCTCCTCGGAAGTGCTGTCCCTCCGTCCCTCTGTCCCTGTGTCCCTCCGTCCCTCCGACCGAGTTCCAGGGGGCTCTCCCGCAGGGTGGCCCTGGCGTGTGGCTGGCGCGTTAGGCCGGCCGCCCACTGGCCCCCGGGGCATGGCGGAGCGCCCACGGCTGGACGGTCTGTCAAGTGGACGCTGGCTTCCCGGCGCTCAGCCTCGAGCAGCTGGCCTCTTAGGACCCCTCTCAGGGGGACCTCTGAGCTAGGATTCCCAAGGGAAGGGGGTCCCATCGGGGAGCCGCTCCGGCCAGCGTGTCCCTCCAGGAACCCCTCTCCGCGGGCAGCTGTGCTCCCCCGGCCGCCGGGCCCCCGCGATCTCGAGGGTCCACTGTCCTGTGTTCCCTGGGTGTGCTCTGTTTTGTGGGGTTCCGGGGTGATTTCCTGGTTCCAGACCGTTGGCTGAGAAGGTGGGGTGCCATCTCGGGTGATGCTTTGAGAGGAGGCTCCTGGCCGCCCCCCCCCCCCCCCCATGCAGAAGGATGGGTCTGTGCGTCAGTCTGGACATTAGGGTAAAGGTTGCGGGGTGTCTTCTCAAATGGGGAACAGCGGTTGGTCTGCCCTGCACCCTGTCCCTGGCCGTGGAGCAGGGGAGGGGGGCTGCCTGGTGTCCGTCCGTCTGTCTGCCTGCAGCGAGCAGCCCCGTCCGGTGGTTCTCCCGGAATGGCCCACCTCCCGGGTCCAGCTCCTCCTCTGGAGCTGGGCTGGGCCCCTTGCCTCCCTCCTGGGGTTTCCCTGCCGCGGGCGTCGCACTGGGGGCAGCAGGTCACCGAGCGGCCCTCGCCTCTGCCCCTGCCGCCCTCGGCCCGTGAACGGCGCGGGCCGTGCCGTCGGTGCTGGGTGTCGGCGAGGCGGACGGGACGGGCGGGAGGAAGCGTGACCCCAGCCCCACACCGGCCACCGGCGCTTCCGGGCCGCACCAGACCGTCCGCGGGAGGTGCCCGTGCCGGCGGCGGCGGCCAGACACGGCCCGAGACTGTTACACAAGCAGCAATAATGTGGCTCTTTCTAAGGATTGCGAAAGCGAGGGAGGCCTCTGGCTGGAAGAATTATGCAAGTCTCAACCGAAATGTTTTTTAAAAGTTTCTTTGTTTTGAGTCAAAACACAGAGGCTGGGTTATTCCCCTCGGATCAGTGAGAGCTGGAGGAGGAGACCGTCCCTTCCTGAGGCCGTCCCCTCCCCTGGCAGCGCCGGGCAGGCGGCTCGCTGGGATGGCGGCCGGCAGCGAGATGGTGGCCGGGCACGCCTTGTGCCTGTGAACCGGCTCAGACGCGGGGGGCGGGCCAGACTCGCAGGAGGAACAGGAAGTCATTGCTTGGGAGCGTGTGGGGGGGTGTGTCTGGCCGGCTGTTCGTGGGAACAGTGTGGCCCCGGCCCCCCAGCCTCCGTCCTGACCTCGGGGGCGGGCCCAGGAAGAGCGGGTGGGGCTGGTCCAGGTGACGTCTGCTCAGGAAGCACCTGGTGGCGGCGGGCGAGGAGCGGGGCCTGCGGAGGGGGGCGGGCTCGCCAGGAGGACGGCTCTCCAGGAACCTCCCTCCCCGCCGCCGGCCCCGTGGCCCCTGGCTGCCCCGGCTGGCTGTCTCAGGGGCGTTGCTGGGACCCCGCCGAGGAGGGGCCAAGGGAGGTTCTGGGGTCCCCCAGCACTGGGCGTCACCCCCACGTGTGTCTGCTTACTGCTGGCATGAAGGGCCCAGCCCTGGCCGGTTTGGCTCAGTGGGTAGAGCGTCCGGCTGCGTGAGCACCAAAGGGTCCCAGGTTTGATTCCGGTCAGAGGCGCTACCGCTGTGGCAGGCCCTGGCATGAGGCAGGGTGTCCCTCGGGGTGTCCCTCACGTCGATGCTTCTGTCTCCCCCGCTACCCCCCGCTCTCTGAAGACCAGTGGGGAATGCCCTCAGCAAGGATTAACAACAAAATAAAACGAGGACCTGGACTGGACACCAACTTTAAGGGAAGTGGCGGGAACCAGAGGGATGGGGCCCCTACTGGGCGGAGGGAGCCCCCCTGCTGGGCACCCAGGGCCGTGAGTGGTGTTTGGGGGGAGACCCAGACTGGGCGGGGGGATTGCGTCTTCCCGGCGTCACTGTGTGACGTAAGGACTCAGGGCCGCACCGTCGGCAGGCACTCGGGCAGTCAGGGGGCCGGCTCTCCGATGGGCGCCGGGCTGTGCCGGGCTTCACCGGGCGGGCGGGGGCTCCGTCAGCCCATCGAGGGGCTCGGAGGCATGACGTTCGGGCGCTAGCAGCTCCGCTCTGACGGCTGGGGGGGGGCTTTCTCGGCGGGGGCCTTGGCAGGCGCTTGTCCTGCCGGTTTGGGTTTTGGAGATGGTGCTCGCTCAGGTCCGTGGTGTGGGCACCCGGAGGAGCCGGGCCACGCCGATGGGGCACCCGACAGGCGCCTGCCGCCCGCCGATGGCGGCGTCCAGCGTGGCCCTGCCCTGCCAGCCTGCGAGGTGCCCGCCCGGCCGGCCTCCCCGGGCGCCGGCTGGTCCTTGGGGAGGAACGCTTCTGTGGAAGCAGGCTTCCTGCTGCGGAGAAATGGGCGTCGGGCAGGGCCGCGCGAGGGGGTCGCTCGGGCCCAGGCAGGGGAGGGCAGTGGGCACTTGTCGGGCTCACTCTGCCCCAAGGGGGCCGAGGTGCAGCGGGTCCGGACCCCGTGTGAGGGGTGAGTCGCTGATGGCAGCCGAGCTGTGCAGCCCCAGCCCCAGGGTGAGACTTGTGTGTGGGTGGCACTGAGGTCCGGGCTGCCGTGCCAGAAGCAGTCGGGTGGGGGGGTGCGTGTTGGGGACCCTCACCAGGGGCGGGTGTCTGTGCCCACGTCACTCTCCTCTGCCAAGGGCAGGGCTGACGTTGTGTCGGGAGGGTCTGGGCGATGGTCTCTGGTCCCCGCTTTTCCCAGCTGGGGGGCTCCCCAGGCCGCTCGCTGGGGGACAGCACGTTCCGGAGGCTGAGGCCCGGTCTCTGCTTTCGTGCAGTGACCTAGGTCAGGGACGGCCCGAGCCCGTATAGCCCCCCATCAGCACTGACAGGCACCGGGCACCCCCCTGCGGCCACGGGCCCGGGGACCCGCGAGAGCCTCTAGTCGGGGGCTGGGGCCACCATCCCCCCAGGGAGCGTGCCAGCTCCTGCTGCTCGGCCGGCCTGTTTGCCGTCGCCGTAGCGCTGCCCCGAGCCCAGCCCGTGGCGCTGGCTTGCCGCTCAGGCCTGCGGTGATGGGGGGCTGGTGCCAGCCCGTCTCCTCCCCACCTGTGGTCCTTGCTGCCCCGTCTCCGTCTGCAGAGCTGGGGCGCGTGGCCTCCTGCTCGCCGTGGTGCTCGCGGCTCTGCCGGGGCTCTCCGCGGCCTCGGGTCCTGCAGAGCCGCACGGGGGCGAGGCCCTGCTACCCGCCGTCCTGGGGCCGCCGGGCAGCCCGGCGCCGGCTTCTGTGCACTCGCTGCTGCACGTGCCCGTCGGAGCGAGGCTGTGCGGGGCTGGGAGCCTGTGCAGGCCCGGGGTCCGGTGCGGGGAAAACGCCAATTCCGTGGACTGTGGGTGCTGCGCTGAGAGCCACGTGGAAGCCCCCGCCTGGGACGTGGGCGTGGTCCGGCCGGGTCCGAGCAGCCCTGGGCTCCTGGGCCGAGTCCTGGCAGGCCCTTCCTGAGGACGAGCCCACGCGTGCCGGGCTCTGCCTGGCTGGGCTGGTGCTTGTGGACGGTCAGCGGGGTCATCTGCACTCGGACCCGTCGCCACTGGAGGGTGAGGGGGTCTCTCCAGGGCAGGGCTGGCGCTGGTGGGCGGGAGGCCGGGACCTGCTCCCGGGGGAGGGAAGTGCCTTCCCGGTGGTTCTGGGACCCGCCGGGCGTGGAGTCAGGTGAGCTGGGCAGAAGGGAGGTACCGTCACCACACTGCACACGCGTGGGGTGTCCGGCCTGCCGGGTGGGGGACCCCTTGCCTGGGGTCATGCCCCTGGCGCCCCAGACCCACCTGGGCCTCCCGGCTGCTGCCCACTCCCGGAGGTTACAACCGATTTGTCCAAACCATTAAAAAAATTACGCTCCCAAGTTGAATGATATGCAAATGTAGTCAATTAAGCGAGGGGATTTTAATTAGCAGTTTAAGTTCATGTGTGAAGTGCCTTGCCTTAATTACTTGACAGTTTTGTTGTAAATTTGCTAAGTTTTTTTGCAGAACTATCAAAACTGTGATTTCTTTAACGTCCTCGTGCGCAGGGAGTGTGGCCCAGCCCGCCTGACCCTCGTCGGTTTTGTCTCGATTCACAAAGGTCTCTGAGCTGTGAAAGCTAGGTGAGCTGCGGGCTGCCTCCGCGCGGCTCAGCGAGTGGGCGGCTGCTTCCCGGCGGCGGGCGAGGCGCTGGAGGGGGCCGGGAGGCCCGCCACGGGGTCCCGGAGGGTCTTGGCGGGACCATGGCGGAGCAGTGGCCCCCGGCCCCCGCTGGGAGCTGCGCAGTGAGGCCTCCACCCGTGGGCCTGGCGCCTGGGCCCTGAGTGCACGCCTGGTCCTGCTGCCGCAGCCCGGCGACTCCGAATCTCGATGCTCCGTCTGGGCTGCCTGTAGGAAGCCTCCCGCAGACAGCGCGCGTGCGGGGCGCGGGCTCGGGAGCGGTGTGCTCTGCTCTGCTCCCCGGAGCGTGGGGTGCGAGCCGCGACGATTTCCCGGTGGCCGCTGTCAGCCGACCTCACTGCCGTCGGAGCCGGAAGCCGCTTGTTCTGCCAGTTGTGGTGTTTCCTCGGACACGTCGATGTCTGAGTTGTGTTCTGTGCGGTCCGGGCTCCCCGTGATGAGGCCTCCCGGAGGCTGACGGGTGGCGGGCGCTGGCGGTGGGCTCACGGGCCCGGGCCTCGGCCGGGCTGCTCTGCCTCCGAGGAGACGGTGGTGCAGGGGGCTGTGGGCCGATCCCGGGGTCACTCGCAGCTCACGGCCTGCGTGCCCCCCCCTCCCCCCCGGACCAGCAAGGGGTGCCCTGCCATGGCGGCGGGCGTGCCGTGGACACACAGTGCTGTGTCCTGTCATGTCTGGGGTCCCTCCTCGCGCCCAGCTCAGCGGTGACAGGTCTGACCCTCCCTCTGTGTGCGGAGACCAGGTGTTGTTGAAAGCCGTCCTGACATCATGTTACTTCACGCTGATACCTCTCAGTGTCATTTTCACACGCGGTTGTGGGAACCAGGACTGCGGTGCCATGGGCGTGCCCGGCAGAGCCAGCGGGCTCTGTTTGGAGCTGGGCATCTGGGGCTGCGTGTGCACTGGGGTGGGCCTGTCTCTGTGGGCACTGCCCCACAGCGGGTCAGCCTCCGTGGTGTCGAGGCTGTGGCCATTGAACATTGAGGACACTGGCTTTTCTCGTCCCCGTTAGGGCTGCCTACAGGGTGATGTCCCAGCCGGCGGCACTGACGGTGCGGACGGTCATCGAGCTGGGCCCTGTTCCTCTCTCTTCGCCCTCGGGACCCTCCTCCGCGTCCCCGTGTCTGGGCCATGCCCGGGGCGGCGCCGGGGCCTGGTCTGGTGTGGTCTGAGCCCGGCTCTCCTGGGGGCGCTGGCTCCCGGGCGCTGGCCCACACCGTGGTCCATCCCGTTCTCCCTTGGAGGCCTGTGTGAGCACGCGTGTCTGGGGCCGGGGAGAAAGATGGCAGGTCCTGAATTGGGGGCCCCGGCCGGCGTCCCCCTGCAGGGAGGGCGGAGCCTGACACCCATGTGGCTCGGGTGTTGCTACAGGGTGTCCCCCCACGCGGGGCCATAGGGGTGGGGACACTCCCGGGGAAGACGGGGTGGGCGCGCCCTCGCCTTCTCGCTCACACGCACGTAAGAGTTCCTCCTGCATCGCGGGTGACCGGGTCGTGGGGTTCCTTTCTGTCGCTGGGAGGGACCCGGGAGGGACCCGGGACTCTCAGGCTCAGTCCTGGGACCGGCGCCCGCCGCTCTGTGTGTGCGCACCACCGCCCTGGGCGCACACCCGCACACCACCGCCCTGGGCGCACACCCGCACACCACCGCTCTGGGCGCACACCGCTGCCCTGGGCGCACACCCGCACACCACCGCTCTGGGCGCACACCCGCACACCGCCGCTCTGGGCGCACACCCGCACACCACCGCTCTGGGCGCACACCCGCACACCGCCGCTCTGGGCTCACACCCGCATACCACCACTCTGGGCGCACACCGCCGCCCTGGGCGCACACCCGCACACCACCGCTCTGGGCGCACACCGCCGCTCTGCGCACACCGCCGCTCTGCGCTGCTCTGGGCGCACATGGCCATCGTCCTCTCAGTGCCTCCATCCCGGGAGGCACGGGGCCTGCATGCGGGTCTTGGTTTTATGTGTTACCGACTTTTTCTCTAAACTCGGGCCGAGGGGGAAGCTGCCCATTTGCAGCTCCTGCCACCCAGAAAGCACACCGCTTCCTGTGCTGAAGCCGCAGCCGCCACCGTCTCCAGAACTCCCCATTGCCCCCCGTGACCTCTGTCCCTGTCACACTCCCCCCTGCCCCGGCCCCTGCACCCCCAGCTGCTCTGTCCCTGGACCTGACCCCTTCAGGGGGTCACACAACCTCTGTCTTTCCAAGTCGGGCTAATGCCACGGAGCACAGCGTGCCCGAGGACCAGCCACGTCGTCACCTCGGAGCCTCCTGGTGTTCCTGTGTGTGTGTGTGTGTGTCCGTGTGTCCGTTCGTCCATCGCTGGACACGGGGCTGTTTCCACGTCCGACTCCACTGAGCAGCGGTGCTGTGAGTGTTGGTGCAGGAGTGGAGTGGGGGGTTCGGTGGTGATTCTGTGTCAGTTTCCGCCCTGCCGTTCTCCGCCCCGCCGTTCCCTGCCCCGCCGTTCCCCGCCCCGCCTGCGCCAGTGTGCAGCCCACCAGTCGGCACAGGCTCTGCTCTCCGTGTCTCGCTGGCGCCTGTTGATCTGTGTGTTTCTGATGGTGGGCGACCCAGTGGCTGTGAGCTGGTGTCTCACTGTTATTGTTTTTTAAAGTTTTATTTATTGACTTAGAGAGAAATCAGCTTGTTTCGCTTACTGATGCCTTTATTGTTTGCTCCTTGTCTGTGTCCTGAGCCGGGATCGAACCTTGGCCCATTGGGACACGCTCTAAGCGACTGAGCCACCGCCAGGGCCTCACTGCAGCTGGAGCTGCCTGCCTGGTGGTCAGCGACTTGAGTGTCTTGCCGTGCGCGCCGACCGCGTGCGGCCTGTGGGGCGGGGCCTACTTGGGCCTCGGCCCTTTCTTGCGTTGGGCCGTGCGCGCTCTGCACGGTGGGGGTGAGTCCCGTTGCGTGTGACGGGCTGATGTTGCGTGTGCTGTGTGTGTCATGGCTTAGCGTCCGTCTGTCTCGAAGCCGGGCTGTGGAGCGTTGGAGGCAAGAGCAGCCCTGAGCTGGGACCCGCCTTCTTAGGAGGACCCATGTGCCCGGCCCTGCTGTTAGAGGCGCAGTGCTGCTGCCCGGCTGCTGGGGCCTGGGGCCCCAGGGGGAGTGGGCAGCAGGCTGGCCTGAGTGCAGAGGTCCTCCCAGCCTCTGGCCGCCAGAGAGGACTGGCAGGGACCGTGGGGCTTGTGGGGCTGATGACGCCTCTGATCCTGACCGGGAATCGAACCATGGCCTCCTGGTTCACAGGTCCACGCTCAGCCACGGAGCCACGTGGCCGGGAGAAGTTCTTTAAAGAGAGCGAGAGGAGGGGGGCTCCCGGGAAGGGGGGTGGGGAGGTGGGCCGTCTCACCCCTAGAGGCTGGGCTCCTTCCTTTTTAATCGCACACCGAGCACGTCAGACCCAGAGCCGGCGCCGGCCACCACTGACCCGGACAGCCTGACCCTGCGTGTCCCGGGAGGAGAGCTGGGCTGCTCCTGGCGGCCGGACGCGGGGCGGCGGGGGGCGGCAGGGCGCGCACACCGGCCCATAGCCGCGTCCAGTGTGGCTCCCTGAAGGACGGAGCTGGGTGGCGGGACCACCAGCCGCCTTTCCTGCTCTCCCTCCGGCCTCCGGACTCCACGGTGCACGGCCTGGCCTCGGCCTCCACCGAGCTGGGCCGTGGTGACCGGCGGCCTGTGCGCTCCGGCCTCACGGGCGGCGAGCTGGGCACGTGGCTGTGCCGAGAACCAGGAGAAAGCCAGCCCCTCCCCCCTCCCCCCTCCCCCCTCCCCGAGGGCATGGCCGGCCGCGCACTGGGCCTGGACAGCCGCCTGGGCCGGGCCGGGCCGGGCGGTGCCCACGCTGCCTGCGGCCCCCTCCCGGCGGCGCTGATGGAACTGATGACTCAGCCGTGGCAGCCATTTCCGTTCCTTGGTTTCCAAACGCCCGTCTTGGCCGCCTGAGTCTGAGCAAGCCTGGACCTCAGCCGGAGGGCGGGCGGGCTCCTGCTCCCGTCCAGCTTTGTCTTCACTGCTGACGAGGGCGGGCGGGCTGTGAGGGTGGCACCCCTTCCCCAGTGGCTCTGGAAGGAGGAGCCTGGATTTTTGTTTTGCAAAACTGGTGGGGCCCCACCTGCTGGGTGAGGGTGGCCCTGCTGGAGCTGAAGGGTGCTGGGGAGAGGCAGTGCCCTCAGCCCCCCCCCCCCCCCCCCCCCCGAGAAATCATTTTCTCCAGCTCCGACGGCCCTGCTGCTTCCTTCCCCATCTCCCTGCGCAAGGACGAGGTGGTGCAATGTTTGGTGTTTCGAGCCAAGGAGAAGTTTCTAGAAGTTGGAGAGGCAGCATGTCTAGTGGTTAGGGCGTGGACTCCCGGGGCCCGGATCCGGGCTCCGCCACTTCCTCTCTCGGGCGCTGGGTTATGTCAGGTCCCACCTCAGTTTCCCCGCGGGTGAAAAGGGGGTGGGGTGGGGTTGGGGTGCCGGCCTGCACGTGGACGGGAGGATGGAGAGGGCGAGGCTCCCACCGGCCGGTCCCCTCTGCCAGCGAAGCCCGGGCCTCTGGCCGGCGCCCCCACCGCCCGCCGGCCGCGATGGGCACCAGCAGGCGCTGTGAGGGGAGCACCGAGGGCTGTGCCGGCAGCGGGCACATTCGTAGACGGAGGCCCATGCTGCCCACGACCCGCGTGCCCACACTGGCCACCCCGAGGGGGAGGACCCGGGGTCTTGGCCAGCCTCCCTGCATGGCGTCCGCAGTGGGCGTGAGGGGGCATCTGGCCGGAGCCTCCGTGTGCGGTCTGGTTGTGGGGGGCCCACACAGCCCGCCTCGTCCGCGGGTGCAGCAGACAGCGTGGCGGTGAGCCGTGCCCGTGGCGGTGAGCCGTGCCCGTGGCGGTGAGCCGGTGCCCGTGGCGGTGAGCCGGTGCCCGTGGCGGTGAGCCGTGCCCGTGGCGGTGAGCCGGTGCCCGTGGCGGTGAGCCGTGCCCGTGGCGGTGAGCCGGTGCCCGTGGCGGTGAGCCGTGCCCGTGGCGGTGAGCCGTGCCCGTGGCGGTGAGCCGTGCCCGTGGCGGTGAGCCGGTGCCCGTGGCGGGCTGAGGGGGCACCTCCCTGTCGAGTGCAGCCTTCAGGCAGTGCTGTGGCGAGGGAGCTGGCGTCGGTTTCGGAGTCGGGAGATGTCTGACTGATGGCTGAGGCCCGCTCCCCGTCAGCGATCGGCCATTCTTCAGGCAGAGATTTCTGTGAAGGAGCCAGCACGGGGGCTCCTCACCCCCAGCCTGGCCTGACGGGGAGACGGAGCCGGGCAGTTCTCATGGGGAAAGGTGGGTTTTACAGAAAACGGGAAAGGCCGCGCCCGGAAGACCAGCGTGGAGGCTCGGTTTCTGGTCCCGCTGGTGGGCGCTCGCTGAGGCAAGAAGGGCGGGGCCAGGGCTCGTGGGCCTGACCTCCGACCGGCACGGGCCCCGGCGGTCAGCACCTCGGCCCTCGGCGCTGCTCGTCACAGTGGACTCGGCTCTGGCTCTCCCGGGCTGGGTCACGGCCCGGGCTGTGGCATTGAGGGGCCTCGGCGGCCTGCGGGCTGGGGGGTCTCCGCCGGCTCAGGGGAGGGCGCTCACGCTCCGCACGACGAACCGGAGGCTCCGCGGGGCCCCGGCTGGCACCGGAGCGCGTTCTCGCCACGCGGTCCCGTGTACGCCCTGTCCACGGCGAGGGGATGGCCACGCGGTCCCGTGTGCGCCCGTGTCCACAGCGAGGGGATTGCCACGCGGTCCCGTGTGCGCCCGTGTCCACGGCGAGGGGATGGCCTCGCGGTCCCGTGTGCGCCGTGTCCACGGCGAGGGGATTGCCACGCGGTCCCGTGTGCGCCCTGTCCACGGCGAGGGGATGGCCTCGCGGTCCCGTGTGCAGCATGTCCACGGCGAGGGGATGGCCTCGCGGTCCCGTGTGCGCCCGTGTCCACGGCGAGGGGATGGCCACGCGGTCCCATGTGCGCCCGTTTCCACGGCGAGGGGGATGGCCATGGGGTCCCGTGTGCGCCCGTTTCCACGGCGAGGGGATGGCCTCGCAGTCCGGTGTGCGCCGTGGCCTCGCGGTCCCGTGTGCGCCCGTGTCCATGGCGAGGGGGATGGCCATGGGGTCCCGTGTGCGCCCGTGTCTACGGCTAGGGGATGGCCTCGCAGTCCGGTGTGCGCCGTGGCCTCGTGGTCCCGTGTGCGCCGTGTCCACGGCGAGGGGATGGCCACGCGGTCCTGTGTGCGCCCGTGTCCACGGCGAGGGGATGGCCACGCGGTCCCGTGTGTGCCCGTGTCCACGGCGAGGGGATGGCTTCGCGGTCCCGTGTGCGCCCGTGTCCATGGCGAGGGGATGGCCTCGCGGTCCCGTGTGCGCCCTGTCCACGGCGAGGGGATGGCCTCGCGGTCCCGTGTGCGCCCGTGTCCACGGCGAGGGGATGGCCACGCGGTCCCGTGTGCGCCCGTGTCCACGGCGAGGGGATGGCCTCGCGGTCCCGTGTGCGCCCGTGTCCACGGCGAGGGGATGGCCTCGCGGTCCCGTGTGCGCCGTGTCCACGGCGAGGGGGCGGCCGCCCCTGGAGGGCAGGCACCGTGTCATAGACTCCACCTCTCCTTGCTCAGCGGTTTTTGTTGTTTGTCTTTAAGTATATTTCTATTGACTTCAGAGAGGAAGGGGGGCGGGGAGAGAGAAACGTCAGTGGTGAGCCCTGGCCGGTTTGGCTCCGTGGCTAGAGCATTGCCCTGGGAACTGAAGGGTCCCAGGTTCAGTTCCAGTCCAGGGCACGTCCCTACTTGGGGTGGGGGGTTGGGGTGCATGCAGGAGGGAGCTGATGAGTGATTCTCTCGTCATTGATGTTTCTCTCTCTCTTCCTCTCGCTTCTTCTCTGAAGTCAACAAAAATGTATTTTTTTTTTAAAAAAAGAAACATCAAGGATGAGAGAGAATCACTGATTGGCTGCCTCCTGCACGCCCCCCACTAGGGGTCGAGCAGAAACCTGGGCACGTGCCCTGGCCGGGAATCGGGCCATGACCTCCTGGTCGATGCTCAGCTGCTGAGCCACACGGGCCGGGCCGGGCCGGGCCGGGCTCAGCCTTTTATCCTGAACCGTCTCCCCCTCTGGTGAAGCTGCGAGGGCACCTCAGGGTGACCCTCCGCGGCAGTCTTCCCGCCCAGGACCCAGCGGGACGCGCCCGTCTCCCGGGCCCCGCCCCGCCTGTGGCGCCAGTGCATTCGGAGTGTGGGGCCTCCCATTGGGGCGCCTGGCCCAGCCCCTGGTGGGATGCAGGGGTGCATGCGGGGGGCCCAGCGGCGCCACCACCCTTTCTCCCGGCGGCGCTCCGGGCCGGAGGCTCCGACCGCCCCTCCCCCGAGGTGGGTGACCCCGTCTGGCTCCCGGGCGGGTCTGCCTTTCCCTCCTGGTTAATGAGTAACCCGTGGGGGACTTTGGACCCTGTCGGCATCCTGGCCCCGTGAACTTTCTCCCAGGGGCTCAGTGTCCCTGCGGATCCTGCTGACCCAGTTAGAGCCCGCGGGCTCGTGTCCGTCTGCCTGCGTTCACGTGCCGGCATTCTGAGGCCGAAACTGCCCCCTTTGGCCGCCGGCTGGGCTCGGTCTCTCCTGGTATCTTTTCCCCGAGGCCCCCCACCCCGCCCTCACCTCACGGCAGCGTGAGGCCCCGTAAGGAACCGGGTCACCGCCGGCTGACCCCGCTGGAGACATGGCGTCCTTCTCCCTCAGGCTGGGGGTGGGGCCGGCAGGCGCGGCCGCTGACGGCGTGTTTTCTGCAGGTGAACTTGGCTCCGTGTCCCTGGCCACAGGCCGTTTACAGGAACCAGCCGTCCTCTGGCTCCCGCTCCAAGGCCTCCCCCGCTGTCCCGGGTTAACTGGCCTCTGCCCGGAGCCGTGTGCGCCGCGGTGCCCGACCTCGCGCCGAGGGGGCTGCTGTTGGGGAGGGCATGCCGTGGTGTGCCCGACCGACGGGAGGTCCTGTGGGCGCAGGGGAGCAGCTCCCGACAGGTGCCCGTGGCCGCCCTGTGCTGGGCCTGTGCTGGGCCCGGGTCCGCGCCCCGCGCCCCCCTCCCCATCCTGGGGCCACGAGGCTGTGTGCCTGCCGGTGGGCTCTGAGCGGAGCTGTGACACAGAGGGACCTCCAGGGACATCCTGTCCAGCCCCAGCCTCCATCTTCACACGAGTGGGTGTCATGGGTCAGGGCGCCCCAGCCCAGGGGCCTGATCCCCATAGCGGGTTTAGACGTGGTGTGATGTGCCCTCGGTTCATCGGCCCGGCCGGCCCGCTGGGAGGGAGAGGCCCGTTCTGCAGACAGCGAACCCGCACCTCCACCCCGCGCACACACACAGGCCGCCCGCTGGGAGGGAGAGGCCCGTTCTGCAGACAGCGAACCCGCACCCCCCCCCCCCCCCCCCTACACAGGCCGGCCCGCATGGGAGCTGCTGCCCAGGGCGGGAGACGCAGGGTCAGGAGGAGCCGGGCGGACGGTGCTTCCGGCGGTGCCTGCAGGGCTCAGGGCGGGGTGTTCCCGAGCTGCTGCTTCCTGTGGCCCTGCCTGGCCTGTCCCGGCGCTCACATCCGTCCTCCGCCGGGTATTGTGACCGTGGGACCGTGTTCGCCCGACTGACATAGCCCAGTGGTCGGCAAACTCATCGGTCCACAGAGCCAAACATCAATAACACAACGATGGAGTTTTCTTCTGAGAGCCAAATTTTTAAGCCTAAGCCTCTTCTAACGCCACTTCTTCAAAATAGACCCAGGCCGTGGTATTTTGTGGAAGAGCCACACTCAAGGGGCCAAAGAGCCGCATGTGGCTTGAAAGCCGCGGTTTGCCGATCACGGCCTAGATCTTCTGACCTCACTTCCTGCCTGTTCCCCTGGGCCCTGCAGTTCTGACCTCACTTCCTGCCTGTTCCCCTCCCCTCCCCAGTGTTGTTGTTTTTAAATCCTTGCCTGAGGATGTGTTTACTGATAGAGGGAGGGAGGGGGAGATAAAGGGGCACCGATGGGATGGCTGCCTCTCCTCCCTTTGGTGCGGTCAGTGCTCTAACCACTGAGCCGCTGGCCGGCTGTGGTGGCATTTTTACGTCACGCGCCTGCTGCGCTGGTTTCTTTTGTGAGCGCCCGCCTGCTTTGTTCCCTCCCCCGCCTCCGCCGTCCTGTCCGCGGGATAACGGTGCTGCTTGGCAGCCTCTTCTCTCGGTTCCCCAAGCTCTTGGGTTTGTTTTGGACGCGGCTCTTGTGGGGCAGTTTTCCCGGGCTGCTGTCTCGGCTGGTGCCGTCGCGGCTGCGGCAGTGTGGGCAGTGTGGGCTGCGTGGGCAGCGTGGGCAGCAGGGCCCGGTGGGCAGCTCCGTTCTCTGCAGGCATGCTCCCTGGAAGCATCCCACCTCCTGGGGGGCTGGCGGCAGGCACCCCGGCTTTTGGGTGTCACCCCTGGGCGTCTCCCTGCGGGGCCGGCTGCCTCCCACCCTCAGGTGCCCGGGCCTGTGGTCTCCGCAGAGCGGGGTGTGGCGTGTCTGGGAGGAGAGCGGTGGGAGCGTTTCTCTTTCCTCGCGCCGCCCGTTACCTCTTCCTCCTCTGCTGGACCCCGTTGCGTTTCGTGGTGAAGGACGGGCTTTAGAGAGAAGCTGCTGGCTGGGTTATCCGTGTGCTGAAAGGCTGCGGTCATTCCCGGTCAGGCCGTGTGTGAGGTCCACCGATCGGTGTCTCTCTCTCCCCTCGCTCTGAAGTCACGGAGCATGTGCTGGAGAGCGTTAAAGCAAGTTAAAGCACGGCCGTGCCGCTGTGTGTGACCTTAGCGTCCTGGGTGAGCAGGGTTCATCCTCTCGGAATGTCTTACTCCACGCCAGCGTGTGTGCACATGCGTGTGCGTGTGCACACGGGACTCGCCGTCCTCGGAGGCCTCATCTGCAGGGCCCACGGCAGAGTGTGGTCCCGGCCACGCCCGCCTGACTCAGGCCCCGCACTCTCGGCTGACTCACCCTGGAGGTGACTCAGTCCTGTTCGTGTGGAGTGGAGGGCCGTCACGGAGCGCGGGCGGGCGGCGAGGCCGTGTCCCCGATGGGCGGAGCGGCCGCGGGGAGGGGAGGGGGCCCAGCGGCCGCCTTCCCTGGGAGGGTGTCTGAGGCATCCCCCTTCCTGCCTCGGCTCCTGCGGTTCCCGTGCGTGTTCCCAGCCAGCACACGTGTGCTTCCCCAAGGCCGCCCGAGGCCCAGCGCTGCCTGAGAAATGCTTGCTCAGCTTTGCTCCTCCTCGGCTCTGGCCAGCCCGTCCCTCTGGCCGGCCGTCTCGAGGCCAGGGTTCTTAAACTTGAGCTGAGAAGTCTTAGAATGGCTGGCTTCGGGTCCTGTCCCCAGAGTTGCAGATCCTAGACCTGAGGTGGGTCCTGAGAATTTGCATTTCGAATCACTTCCCAGGTGCTGCTGCTGCTGCTCATCTGCAGCCCGGGCCACAGCCGGCCCCCACCTGGTTGTGTAAATAAAGTTTTATTGGCTCCCGGCCCTGGCAGCTTCAGCGAGACAGTGGCAGGCCAGAGCCGGGGCCCACAGAGCCAGAGAGGCTGTGCGAGGCCCTGTGAGGGGAGGGGCCACGCCGGCGGCGGTCCTGTGTGTGTTTGGGCGGGAAGGAGTGTGTGGGATGACCTGGGAGATTTGGCCGTGTGCTGCTGGTTGAGCTGTGCTGTTGAGCTGGGACGTTGTTTGAATTCACAGACCGAGTCCGGGAGCACAGAGGGTCCAGGAGGGCTGCTGTGTTGTTATTTTAGAGGCAAAACTGATGCAACAAGCACATCAGAGTGAGCATTGGTCACTGTTCCGTTGTCCTCACCAGAGGCCATTTTTTCAATAGATTTTTTTGAGAGAGGAAGAGAGGGAGGAGTGGGGGAGAGAGAAACATTGATGTGAGAGAGGCCCGTCTGTTGGTTGCCTCCTGCACACACCCCAATGGGGGCCGGGTATTGAATCCGCACCCCGGGCCAAGAGCCCACCCGAGACCCTTTGTCTCCTGGGCTGACATTCTGACCACTAAGCAACACCAGACTGGGCCTGTCCATTCTCTTAAAGAAAAGGATTTTCTTTTTCTCCTTTCATGTTATCGCAAGTAGTACAGTTTTTGTTTTTAAATTTTAAGTCCCTGACTAAACGGTACAGCTGATGTCTGTGGATTGATCTTGCGTCTGATCTTGCAGCTCGCTCACCAGTTCCGGTGGCGTTTTGCGGATGTGCCCGCTGGTCTGCGCGGTGGTGATGTCATCGGTGAACGGGCACAGTGCAGTTCCCGGTCCAGGCTGGACGCCTGTGTCCGCCCGCCGAGCGCAGGGCAGGGCCGCAGCGACGGGAGCCACGGGCCCTGGGGGGAGAATGTCGGAGGGGACCCCGCCCGCCGCCCCGTCCCACGGGGCCGTGGTGGGTTCTGCTGGATGCCGGCTCCGCATTGATGCATGTGTCGCTCTTCCTTTAGCTCGTCACGTGGCGCGCTGTATCGCCGGCTCCCTCCGTGCCTGTCCTCGGCGATCGGTGTCTGCCAGACAGCGCTGAGCTGGGCCGTTGAAATGTGTCGTCTTTGGGATGATGCTCGTGAGGGCTCTGGGTCTGTGGTTTTTTTGTTCTCGTACCATCTGTCTGGTTTGGCATGGGGTCACGCTGGATTCACGGGATGTTTGGGAAGTTTCCTGAGCGGAGAGCTGTCCTCTGGAAAGACGCGGAAGCGCAGCCCGTTGGGTGGAGGCTTTGGGGTGGGGGGGTTGTTTCTGACCCCACGGGCGCCCAGGTCCTCGCTGATGGAGCTGTGTGTGTTCACCCGAGTCCTCGGATGGCCCGCAGGAGGCCGTTCACAGGGTCCCCTCTCGATCCCGGGGACCCGCGGCACCAGCTCACAGCCAAGCCGGTCGCCCTCCTTCCCCGAGCGGCCTGGGCGGGGCTACCCCTGTTCCTCATCTTCTCAGGGAACCGGTGTGGGTCTCACTGGTTTTTCTTTCCCGCCACCTTTCTGTTTCCTGTGTCACAGACGTGCGTTTCGATCATTACATCCTCCCCGACGTGGCCCACTGCAGGCGGCCTTTGCCACGTATCTGAGACGTCCCTTAGAACCACGTCCTGCTTCAGGGACAGCCCGCAGATCCTGATGGGTTGTTTTATTTTCACTCAGTTCAAACTTCAGCTGACCCTTTTATTGTTTATTTTGTTAATCCTCACCCAAGGATATTATTTTTCATTGATATTTTTTCTTTTTAAGCGAGTGGAAGGGAGGGGAGGGAGAGAGAGAGAGAGAGAGGATCATCGATGTGAGAGAGACACATTGATTGGCTGCCTCCTGCGCGTGCCTGCAGCCTGAGAAACCTGCCCTTAACTGGATCCAAACCCGAGATCCTCCAGCCGTTGCGGACACTCTACCACTGGGCCGAACCTGCTGGGGCGATGCAGGGGTTTGCGGGCGCAGGTCCGCGTCTCTGCGGTCATCTTCAGTAAACACGCACGTGTGTTTTCTCTCCTGGTTTCCTGGGTAACCATCGTGGTCTTTTCTTGGCCGCCTTTATTTTCCGAACACGGACTGTAACACGGACCCGGGCCGGTGTGCGCTGACCGCATCGTCCACGGGGAGGGGGCCGGCGGTTTTGGGGGAGTCAGGAGTTACGCACAGGTTTTCAGCGGCGCCTGGGGTCCCCCTCCTGACCCTGACTCTGCTTGGGGGTCAGCCGCACTTTCCAGTCGCCTTTGACCGTGCGGAGGCGTGTGTCCGCCGGACGGTCCTCCCGGGAGAGGCCTGTCCTGGGGGCACCGGGCTGGCGGGTGCTGGTGAGCGCCCGGGCACCCACGCCGGCGATGGCGTCGCTCAGAGCGGAGGTTGTGCTGTCACTGTGGGTCTCGAGGCGTGGGCTGTCTGTCCCCGCTCCGTGTGTGCCGCAGCTTTGTTACCAGGGACACAGTGCTTGTTTTTTGTGGGTGTCGCATGTGTTTCATTCCTCGGCCTTTGTACTGATCCTGAGGGCCCCTCGTCCCCCACGCACGCTCTTGCCCTGGAACGCTCGGCCTCACGCTCCTCGCTGACGGCTGCGTCTCTCCCCCGTCCGAGTTCTCCGCTCATCGCACGGCCTGCGGCCCCTGCCCGCCCGGCCGCCTCTGCCCTTTCCCTGGGTGTCGCCACCACGAACGTTAACGCGACTGCTGAGGTTTGGTCTGAATCTTTCATCTTGCAGTTCTTTCTTTCTTTATTTATTTTCTTTAAATGTTTCCCATTTAGTGCTTTTCTGCTTTCCTTGGGGTAACCAGGTGCTTTTTATGATTCCACCAGAGGCCCAATGTGGGGGAGGAGGGTCCCCCTCAGCCCAGCCTGCGCCCTCTCACAGACGGGGAGCCCTTAGGGGATGTCTGACTGGTGGCTTAGGCCCGCTCCCGTCAGTCAGAGATCCCGAGCGCTGCTGTGGAGGCAGGAGAAGCTCCCGCCACCGCCGCTGAGCTTACCAGCTGTGAGCCCAGCTTCGGGCTGAGTGGCGCTCCCCTATGGGAGTGCCCCCTGGTGGTCAGTGCACATCATAGCGACCAGTCGTTCCGCCGTCGGCTCTCTGACATCCCCTGGGGGGTCCCGGATTGAGAGAGGGCGCAGGCCAGGCCTAGGGACCCCGTTGGTGCACGATTGGGACTGGGGAGGGATGCGGGAGGGCTCGAGGGCATGTCCAGCCCATCTCACTCGGTCCCGATTGGCCAGACCTCAGCAGCAAGGTAACCTACTGGTTGGAGTGTCTACCCCTGGTGTCAGTGCATGTCATAGCATGTAGTGAGTGACCTTAGCATATCATTACCATATTGTATTTTGATTGGTTAAACAGCTGACGGGATGACCAGACACTTAGCATGTTAGGCTTTTATTATATAGGAGTAGAGGCCCCGTGCACGGAATTCGTGCTTGGGGGGGTGGGGAGGGTGCGTCCCTCAGCCCAATCTGCACCCTCTCCAATCTGGGACCCCTCGAGGCATGTCCGACTGCCCTCTCACAATCCAGGACTGCTGGCTCCCAACTGCTCACCTGCCTGCCTTCCTGATTGCTCCTAACTTCTGCCTGCCAGCTGGATCGCCCCCTAATGACTCCCCTGCCAGCCTGATTGATGCGTAACTGCCCCCCTGCCAGCCTATTTGCCCCTAACTGCCCTCCCCTGCAGGCTTGATCACCCCCAATGCCCTCCCTTGCAGGCCTGGTCCCTCCCTACTGTCCTCCCCTGCTGGCCATCTTGTAGTGGTCATCTTGTGTCCACATGGAGGAAGGATTTTCGACCACATGGGGGCAGCCATCTTATGTGTTGGAGTGATGGTCAGTCTGCTTATTACTCTTTTATTAGATAGGATAGAGGCCTGGTGCATGGGAGGGTGCCAGTTGGTTTGCCCTAAAGCAGGGATCCTCAAACTTTTTAAAGTGGGGGCCAGATCACGGTCCCTCAGAGAGCTGGAGGGCCGGACTATATGAACTACTAATTCCTAC
Organism: Pipistrellus pygmaeus; assembly: GCA_949987585.1. Classification (NCBI taxonomy): domain Eukaryota; kingdom Metazoa; phylum Chordata; class Mammalia; order Chiroptera; family Vespertilionidae; genus Pipistrellus; species Pipistrellus pygmaeus. The sequence continues at coordinate 199,258,357 of OX465303.1, read as the reverse complement.
TGTAACACCCTGGCTGCGCTCACTGCCCAAAAAACCTGGCGGGCCGGATCAGACTCCTCTGCGGGCTGCATGTGGCCCGCAGGCCGTAGTTTGAAGACCCCTGCCCTAAAGGGTGGGTGTTCCCTTGTGGTATTGGGTTGCCTGGGAGAGGGGCCTGTGGTAGTTTGCAGGCCAAGGCCCCCCAGTGACCAAGCAGAGGCCCTAGTATCTGGGATTTATTTTCTATAATTGAAACTTTGAAACCTGGAGCGGAGGTCTGGGCTGGCCAGGAAGTTTGGCTTCCTCCATTGCTAGGGAAACCCAAGCCTCTCCTGCTCCCTCCGTGGCTGTAGCCATCTTGGTTTGGTTAATTTGCATACTTGCTCCTGATTGGCTTGTGGGTGTGACAGAGTGATGGTTAATTTGCATATTACTGTTGTTAGATATAATTATGTCTCCTGGTTGGCTGTGCTTGTTCTCATTTTTTTGGGTTTCTCTGGGCCTTGGGTGTCCACCTTTTCACTTCCCACCGTTCACCGTCAGCAATTGGCTGTGAGAGGCCTTCCCTCCCGCTGCTCACCAACTGCTCCTGCTGGACCTTCATAAACTGTCATACACTGCCATACACCATCATACACCGCCATACACCGCCATACACCGTCATACACCGCCATACACCGTCATACATCGCCATACACCGTCATACACCGCCATACATCGTCATACACCGCCATACACGTCATACACCGCCACCACGGCCATGAGCCACGGATACAGCGTGGTTGTTTGCGCCTAATCGCTGCTGCTTCGAGGCGCTTAGATAATGAGGACAGACTGGACGTGGTTACGTTGTAGCTGCCGTTTCTGGCCTGCTTCTTCCTGTGGACGGACGGACAGACAGACAGACAGATGACAGCCTTCTTTCTGGTGCTCCTTCTGCCCGGTTCCTTCAGCACAGGGTCTGCTGGGGACGGCTTTTGTGAGTCTGAAGTGTCCTCATTGCCTGGCCGGTGTGGCTCAGAGGTGAGTGCCTGCCTGCGGACTGAGGAGTTCTGGGTTCCATGCTGGGCAGGGGCACGGACCTTGGCTGCAGGTTCAAACCCCGGCCCTGGTCAGGGCATGTGCAGGAGGCCACCCATCCATGTGTCTCTCTCACACGGATGTTTCTCTCGCTCTCTGTCTCCCCCTTCCTTTCACTCTCTCTCTCAAATAAAAGGGGGGAAAAGTCAACGGAAAAAATATCCTAGGGTGAGGAGTGACAAAATAAAAAAGAGGAAAAGCTGTAAACCACAAACACGTGTCCCCGGAAGACGAGGCAGAGTGCCTCGCCGGGAAGGGCCCAGCGGCCGGAGCAGAGACGCAGGAGGCGCCGCCCGGCCCTCCCCCGCAGCCAGCACCTTCCCAGCGGAGGGAGGACAGGGAGCTTCACTTCGTTACTTTTTTTTTTGTTTAGAGAGAGCGCGATGGAGGGAGGACGGAGGGATGGAAAGTGAGAAAGAAACAGCAATTGGTTGCCTCTTACACACGCCCTAACCAAGGCCAGGAACCCTTCAGTGCAGCCAGACTGGCCAGTGCTGTAGGTTTTCTTATTTATTTATTTTTTTCCCAAGGTTTTTGGCCCCTATTTTCCTGCTCTTCTGCCCCCACACCTGCTCCGGTCCCTTCAGCTGCCCGTCCACAGGCTGTGCTGGGCGGCCCCGGCCGGGCGCTGGTCTCACCCTGGGCCTGCTCTCCCGCTGCTTCCTCAGCCGCCCGCCCTCCGCGTCTGCCCGCACCCCGCCCGCCCGCCTGCCTGCCGCCACCCAGCGCGGTTCACCGGCCTGGCTTTCCCCTCTGGTTCGGGGACACTGTGTCCGTGTGTCTGTGTCTGAGCCGGGGTGTGTCCTCGGGGGGCACCGTCTGCGCCTCCTGGTGCCCCGAGGACGAGGGTCTCCCCGTGGCGCTCACACTCCCGCTGCCGCCGCGGCCGCAGCCGGGCCCTGAGGCCTCCCCTCGCTGTCCCGGGCGCAGTGAGCCCCTGGGGCAGGCTGGGGCTCCGCTGGGCCAGCGGTGAAGCCTCGGAGCCGGCCCGAGTCGGAGGTTTCCGGTTTGCCAGTGGGGACGGGGCTGGAGGGGGACGGGCCACGCAGCCCCAGCCCACCCCCTCCATCCTCCTGAGGGTCTCCCTGCGCCCTCAGGGCTGGCGCCCCCTCCGCCCGCGTCCCGTGGACCCGGCCGCACAGTCTCCCTGGGTCCCCAGCCGTGCACCCTCTTCTCTGGGGTCCGCCTGGGTCCCCTCCCTGGGCTGAGGCCGGGCACCCAGGGCAGCGGGCAGGGTGGTTGGAGCCCCCGTGATGGCCTGTCTCTTGGGATCATCGCCTGCGGTGGCTGTGTGTCCTGTGGCCCCATGTCCAGTGGCTGCGTGTCCAGTGCGCGTCGGTGCCGTGAGGGTCCCCGGGGAGCACGTGGCCCCGGCGCAGTGTGGCTGCTGCCCCCACAGCGTTGACTCTGAGCCTCTAGTCAGCGCCCTCCCCGTAAGCGACAGGGAACAGAGCGGCAGGGGAGACCGCGGTCGGCTCGCCGCCCCTACAGCTGGAGGCGGCCGGAGCGCAGCCATGGGGCCGGAGCCCGCCGGCCGCTCCCACCAACCACCGCCTTTGAGTGGCAGGCCCTCGTGGTGAGCGTGGCTTGGGGAGGAAGGTGAGCGAATCCAGCTCCGAGGTGGAAGGTTCCGGAAGCCGCTGAATTGTGCTGACTGGCGCGTCCGTGAGCGGAAGCCGTTTCCTCTCCGCGGTGATTGGGCTGCGTTGGGTGCGTTTTGTTCACATCTCCATTACCGCCTTTCAGCTTCAGCGAGCGCTGACGGGAACAAAGTGCCGTGATTTTGGCTATTCAGACTGGCAGCTGCACGAGCCCGCCTGGCCGGGCTGGTGGCTGCAGCCGGCGTGGCGTCCACGCGCTCTCGGGGGCGCCCGCCCGCAAGTGTGTCAGTGCCGACAGCTGTGGCCGCGGTGGGGGGGGCGCAGTGCCCGCGAGAGCGGCCGGGCAGGTCCGGCTGTGTCCGTTTTCGGGGCTCCCCGGGAGAGGCGCGGCTCGCTGGGACCCTCCCGAACAGCCGAGCTGTAGGCCGGCCGGCTGCCGCCCCCGGGTGTGGTCACGTCAGCGCCCCGTTGTGCCCCAGCCCCCGTGGGCTGAGGCTGGTCCCCGCGGGGGCTGTGGCCAGGCCACGGCAGGGCCGTGTGCTCCGGAGACACCGGCGTGGGCTCCGGGCCCAGGTCAGTGCGTGTCCGCTCACCTGCGTGGTGCGGGCAAAGGCTGTTCCCGGGAGGGGCGTGCCCGGCGGCTCTCGGCGGCTCTCCGCGGGGCATGTTTCGGGGACACGAGAGGCCCGGGCGTCCGGCACCGGGTGGAGGCAGGGCCTCTGCTTCTGAAGGTGCCTGGCCCCAGCCCGTGCGGTTCTCCAGGCAACTAGCGGCTCCGGCACCAGGAGGGCTGAGACCCGCCGTGCGGCCTGGCTGCTGTCTCGTCACCCCGAGGGGCGGCGGGGCGGGGGTCACTCTGCGAGGGGAACCAGCGGGTGGGGAGCAGCCTGGGCCGGCCTTCGGGGCGGGTGTGCGCAGGCCCGGCGGCGTCCACACACTCCCCTCCCGCGAGGCCGCGCCGGGCCTGTGGCCGCCACGCCAGGCGTGCCCTGCTCGGAGGGGCCGGCGGGATGGCACTTGCTGGGCTGTCGTCGGCTTTGCCCCCGGTGCCCGTCCAGCGGGTTCTGGTTCTTTTCCGTTGCCACTTGAGCGGATCTGGGGACGCTGGCCGCCGCCTGGTGACCTGCGCGGCCCCTCCCAGGTCCGGGCCCGGCCCGTTTACGAGGGGTCAGGCGGTCACCGTGGGTGATGAGGCCTGCAGGCCCTGGCCGCCATCTGGTGATTGTAAAACGGCAATCCACATCGCGAGGGGCGGGGAGCGGCGTGCAGATGGCGGCCCCCACCCCGCAGACACCTCTGTGGCCCTCCCCCGGTCTGGGCGGGGGTGAAAAGTTCAGCCCCTCCAGCGGAGCGGGGGTGGAGCGAGCGCCCTCTCTCCTCGGGGTCCCGGGACGCCCGGCGGCCGAGCGGGGCCGCCCATTGTTGGGAATCCGGGCGGACAGAGCGGGCGGCCGGGGGACGGCCTCGGACGGACGGACAAGTTCACAGGAGCCCCTCGGTCTGCGCCAGCCTGGGCTGCTGGGGTCACGCTCCCCCCCAGGTGATGCCGTGGGGATCTCTGGACCGTCTCCTGGCTTGTGGCCGGTGGCCCTCAGGCTGCCGCCTCACCTCCCCAGCCTCTGGCCCATCCCGAAGGCTCCAGTTGGCGGGCACCGGCCCCGTGGTCTGCTGGGAGTTAGGGGGAGCCGGCCTCCTTCCTCCGGGGGCCCTGGCAGCCCGGGGTCCTCAGCGCCCCGTTGCTCAGTTTCCCAGGAGGCTGAGGCTCCGTGCTGGTGCCGCCCGGTGCCCACTGACACCTCTGCCCGCCAGTGCCGGGCCTCGCCGCCCCACGGCCCCCTGGGCACGGTCCACACCTGACTCTGAGGGGCTCCTGGGTGTCCGCCCAGCCCGTGGGGACTTGGGTGCTGACGTTGTGCTGATGGCCGAGTGGCAGGTGTGGGGGACCAGGGCTGCGGCCAGATTCCCAGAGCCCCTTCGTGAAGGGGGACCTGGTCCCCAAGAACACCGGCGTCGCCCCCAGCCCAGCGGGACGAGGGTGGTGCCTGTCCAGTGTCCGGGCTGCTTCAGGGGGCCTGGCCCGTGGGCAGGTGCAGGCCAGCCAAGCGGAGGAGCCTTGGGAAGGGGCTCGGCCTGGCCGTGGGGGCACCCCGCCCCCCAGCCCCTCGCCGAGCTCCAGGACTGGGCCTGCTAAGAGGCCGGGTCGAAAGGTCACTGCCCTGGTTTTTATGGCCGGCCCTCCCGTTCTCACGACCCCGCGCCCTCTGAGGCCGGGGGCGGCGGCTCTGACAGGCCCTTTCAGGATGAAAAGCACAGGGCGGCCTGAATGGCAGCCCCCGCGGCCGTCTCAGCAGCTGAGAGACGCGGTGGAAACGGAGCACAGACACTCGTCCGTCCGGGTCGGGCAGGAAGCCAGGGCGAGGTGAGCGTACCCTCTGCGTACAGGGTGAGGGGACGGCGCTGCCCCGGAGACTCCGCCCCCGTCCCCATCCCTGTCCGCGTGGGCACGAGAGCAGCACCGTCCGGGCTCCGGGGTCCCTGCAGGGTGGGCGCCACTGGCTCCGGCCTGAAGCCCTTGGCACCTTTTGTAAAATAATGGAGGTGTCCTAACCCGTGTGGCTCAGTGGATAGAGCGTCGGCCTGCGGACTGAAAGGTCCCAGGTTCGATTCCAATCAAGGGCATGTACCTTGGTTTGGTTGCTGGCACATCCCCGGGGGGGAGGGGGGTGCAGGAGGCAGCTGATGGATGTTTCTCTCTCATTGTTTTTCTAGCTCTCTATCCCTCTTCCTTCCTCTCTATAGGAAATCAATAAGACATATTTTTAAAAAAATAAAATACCAGAGGGTGCGGCAGCATTTCCACATTGTTGCTGGTCACCCCGAGCCCCTGCAGTCAAACACGCCCACGTCTCCTGACTGTTGTCCGTGGCTTAATGGCCGGACTCACTTCCTGCTGCAGCTTAGCACCCTGTGGCAGTGCGGGGTCTGTCTCAGTGCCGGGGTCTCCTCTCCCGCCTTTGTCACGTGTGCCCAGTTTATCGGGCCCATCAGGTGGCGCTTCTGTTCCCAGGGCGGCGGGCACCCTGGCCACGCGCCATGTGCCACACCCGCACCCGCAGCCCCAGTGACCCTGAGGCCCTGGCTCCCAGCAGCCTGCAGCGCACTTCCTCCCTCGGGGCGCGTCAGGAGCAGGAGCCCGGGTCCGAGGTCGGGGAGCTGCTGCCCGTGACGCTGCCCGCTGTGAACCTGGCCTGCCTCCCGCCAGAAACATCCATCTCGAGGCCCACGTGTCTGCCTGGCTCACTCTTCCCAACGACCCGAGGCCTCTGGCCCTTCACCTGTGCCCACAGTGCCACTGGGCCTCGGCCCACGCCCAGCCTGGGAGAAGGTGCTGGGCGGGGGTGGGTGGCTGGCGTTGTATCCGACACTCCGTGGGTGAAGGCGGGGTGGCCCCATGGACCCTTCTGTGCGAAGCTGCCAGCAGGAGGCAGGTGCCGAGGTCCCTCCTCGCTCTGCGCCTGTGGTGGGGCCGAGTCCGGGCGGTGGGGCGTGGCCGCCGCCCCTCTCGCTGCCGGTCACGCTGCCGTCCGGCACTGGTCCCGTCCCGGCGGCTGGGAGGCGGGCGCGCGTGCCCTGAGGGTCGGCACCAGCCACTCGGGGCCCAGCACGGTGCCATGCGTGTGGGGTCCGAGCATGGAATCTGAGGGCTGTCAGGCTCTGACCTGAGTGCGGCCTGTGGACCCCGGGCCTGGTGGGGGGCCCCACGGTGACTATGACCATATATCCTGTGCGGAGTCCCCGCTGGTGGCCCTGAAGATGGGGCGGCCCAAGGACTCGATGCTCCAGAGGAGGGGGTGCACAGAGCTGCGGGCCTGGGCAGGGTGTCATGTGGCTGGGGGGGAGGGGGCGGCGGGCACGGACCATCTTGGCGTCACTCCTCGGAGGCGGCATGGCCGAGGTGTGGGCAGCCCTTCGCCCTGCGCCTCCGCCTGCTCGCTGCCCGCCGGGGCAGCCCATGCCCACAGCGGAGCCCGGGAGCACCGGGGCCCCTCACTCCGCTGTGCTGCTCGCGCCTCCGGAGCTGTGCTCAGCAAGCCTGTGTGTACGTTCCCGGTCCACGTCCTTCCACTCGCTCACGTGGCCCCCGGGTTCGTGGCCACACCGTGGCCTTTTGTGTCCTGGCACGCAGAGCCCCGTGACACTGGCCACGTGACCCCTACGACGTGTTTCTGGACGTGGAACCCGGCCAGGGCCAGCGTGTGGTGGGCAGCGGGATGGACGGTGCCCTCTGCCTGGGTTTCCCTGGGGGGTGCTGTGGCTGCCGGAGGGGCAGCAGAGGGCAGCTGTGCTGAGCGGCGGGGTTGGGGGGGGGGCTTGGCCAGGGCAGGACATGGTGGCCCTCTGGCTTTCATTGGGGCTGGGGTGTCTGAGTTTTCCGTCTTAAACGGGGTTCATTTTTTCTGACGTGACCTGGGCAGGGCCTGGTCCCCAGCCTGGGGCGGGAGGAGTGGGGTGTTGTTTGTGGAAACGTTCCAGTGCGCCTCAACGTCTGCTGGAAGGAAGTTGCCGAGCGGGCGGGCGGGGGCGGGACAGCAGCCACCGGCCAGCATCCTCCTCCGGCTGCAGGAGAGTCTGAACGCACCTCGCTGCCCGTCCGGCCCCCAGGGCTCACCACCCCGGGCGGAGACTCAGCCGCAGGCCGTCCTCCTCTCCGTCGGGGCTTGGAGGGAGGGTCCCGGGCTCACCACTGGGAAGTATTTTGCTTAAAAGGATCGAGCCCCCAACCCACCCCTGAGCCACACCGGCCGGGGCAAAATGTAACTTTTTTTTTTTTTTAATAATATATTTTTAATGATTTTACAGAGAGGAAGAGAGAGGGATAGAGAGTCAGAAACATCGATGAGAGAGAGACATTGATCAGCTGCCTCCTGCACACCCCCTACTGGGGATGTGCCCGCAACCAAGGTACATGCCCTTGACCGGAATCGAACCTGGGACCTTTCAGTCCGCAAGCCGACGCTCTATCCACTGAGCCACACCGGTTTTGGTGCATAACACTTCTTAAAGCCTGTGACCTGCTTCGTCCGTCAGTACCGTGCGTCCGTGTCCTTGTCCACGTTCTCCTTGTGGCGGCTTCCAGCGAGGGCAGCGTGTGACCAGCAGTGTGCGCCCAGCGGCCGTGTGCGAGGGGCTTCCCTCCCTCCGGTGCCGGGGGCTGCGGGCGGAGCTCGGGCAGGCTGGCAGCGGCCGTCCTTGCCATCTGCGTGTGACTCCGCTTCCTGCCGCACGGTCTGATGGCTGCCGGAGCCACGTCTTCCCGCCCACGAGCCGGCCGCAGCCTGTGTACCTGCGCTCAGCTCACCGGACGGCTGTCCTCCTCCGCGGTGCCAGGAGGGCAGCAGGCATGCCCCATGCAGGCCCGGCCATGCCATCGTGCAGGGCCCAGCACCTGGCGCTGGGGCTCCGGGCCGGGAGGGGGTGGTCACCACGTGGCAGCAGCATCCCTCCTAAGTTCCCTGGAGCCTGGCACGTGCCGGGCTGAGGGCCGGGCCCAGAGACACCCAGGGCCCTGCCGGCCTCAGACCCGTGTCCGTGGTGACCCCGGGGCATCGCCACACCAGCGGGGACCTCCTCCCCAGGCCTCTCCCTGACGGGCACTGGGCTCTACGGAACCAGGCAGAAACCCGTCTTCCCTTGATGCAGTGAGGTCAGATGGAGGCCCTGGGGGAGGTGGGAGAGGGCTGGGAGGCCTCAGCCGCTCCTGGTGGCCGCCAGCCCAGCTGCCCCGACCTCCCCGCCCCCTTCCTGGAAGCCAGGCTCAGCTCCGTGTGGCACGCGTGTGCGGGGCCCGTGGCGGTGACGGGACCGTCACCTGAACTGCCACCTGGCACCCGTGTCCCGGCGGCGGCGCCTCCAGCAGGCCGGCCCGCACGCCTTCAGCCCACTGCCGGCTCTGGGTGCGGGCAGCCTGTGCGTCCCCTCCTCCTGCGCCTGCGGGCCTCGGGCCTGGCAGCCACCCGGGAGGCAGCCACGGCGAGCCCTGACGCCCTCGGCCTGCTCTGGGCACCGTGTGGCCCCCCTCCAGGCCCTGGTGCCCGCCCGAGGGGGTTGGCGGGCGCCCCCGCCCTGTTCTCCGCCTCTCCTCTGGCCTTGCCAAGAATGCCGGGAAATTGGGGGGCGGGGACACAGGAAATGCCTCCTTCCCCGGAGGACAGCTCCAGCTGCAGGCGGGCGGGGGAGGGGCGGCGGAAAGTTGTCCCCCCGCCAAGGCAAACCGAGGCGAGCCCCACCCCAGCCTGCAGACAGAGGCCCTTTCTGCCCGGCCGCCATTGTGAGCGGCCTCCGCTCCGGGCAGCTCAGCCGCCGAGGAGGCCGGCTTTTCAAAGCACACCGAGGGCCCCCACCCCCCGCCGGGCTCACCTGGCCCATTCCCGAGGCCGCCCTCGGCATCCTGTCTGTACTGCAGGAGCCGGGCCCTCGGGACTGGACCCCGGGCAGGGACAGGACCCAGGGCAGGGACCGCACCCCGGGCAGGGATCGCACCCCGGGCATGGGCTCCCGCTGCTGCCCTCTGGGCCACCTCCTCCTCAGCGGCCTCTCCGGGGAGGGGCGGGAGGCCCGTTACCTGACCCTCCCCACGTGCACCTGTGGAAAGACAAACCCGCTCACACCAGCGGGGACGGGCTGTGCTCGGGCGTGGAACCAGATAGAGAGGAGCCCGTGCTGTGAGGCCATGGAGCCCAGTCCGTGAGGGTCAGCGTGGAGGGGGTGGGGGGGGGGGCGGTCGCCACGGCTGCAACCTCCCCTCGGCAGGCACAGGGCCCAGGTCGGTGCTGGGGTGGTGGGCAGGGCTTCTCCTGTGTTCCTGAGCCCACAGCTCTCACACCAGCCCAGCTGTCCACCCAGGGCCTGGTCACCCCTCCTCTATCCCCCCTGTCCCCCGCCCCATGAGCTGCTCTGCCAAGAAGCCTCCGGAAGACCCCGCCCTTCCACATGGTCCTTGGTCTCTGGTGCAGAAGGAAGCAGGGACTGGCGCCGGGCTGATGCTGGCATGGGGGGGGGGGGGTCAGTCCTAGGCCGAGCCCCCTGGTGCAGGCTGTCACCTGGACGTGGCCTGGCAGCCTGTGAGGACCCGATGCCAGGCCTGGAGCCGGGCCCTGCTGGGCGGTGACTGTGCGGTGGGAGCCGTGTCCTCCATGTAACGCAGGGTTCGGGGTGGGGGTGACGGCAGGAGCACACAGGGTCCTGCCTGGGCTGCTGGGGCAGCGCTGATGGCCCAGGTGTGGCCTGGTGCCCCCGTCTTTCCCGGACGCTCGGGCCCAGAGCGCACACAGGCGAGCGGCTCCTTGGCCCTGGCAGGGCCTCACCCCGCCCGCCCGCCCGCCCGCCCGCGGGAACAGCCCGGTCTGTCACGCTGGTGCTCGAAAGTGAGGGCATCCTGCGGAGTGTTCTCAGTTCACCCGGAATGTTCCCTCTGCGCCCGCCCTGCGTGGGCACTGGCCACAGGCGGTGCTGCTGGCCGGAGCCCCGCGTTCGGGGCCGGTGCCCTCCGTGGGCCCTGAGCGCCGGCCAGCCCGGGCCTGGGCACAGGGTGACGCGCTGGTCCGCGGCCAGCCCCGCCCCGCCCCGCAGCTGGGCAGCGCCACCGGCCACTCCGCCGGCCGGCCGGGCGCAGTGTTGTGTCGGTTTCTATGGAGAGAAAACAACCAGGGCGTCTGCTGCTCGAGGAGGGGGAGGCGCCAGGAAGCAAAACAGACCCGCGTGTGGGCGGGGCTGGCGCTGGTTTCCACTTCCTGGCTGGGAAGCCGGAGAAAGTGTCCTGTTCCCCGAGGGCTGCCTGGAAGGCCTGGCCCGGACTGCGCCTCCGGCAGGAGCGGACTGGCCCTGGGGGGGACCTGCCTGGGGGACGGCTCTGGGGGGACCTGCCCAGGGGACCCGCCCCGGTGGGACCTGCCCCAGGGGGACCTGCCCGGTGGGGGGGGGACCGGCCCTGGGGGGACCTTCCCCGGGGGACGGCTCTGGGGAGACCGGCCCTGGGGGACCCGCCCCTGGGGGACCTGCCCTGGGGAGACCCGCCCCTGGGGACCCGCCTGGGGAATCTGTGGAGGGCAGCCTGGCCTGCTGTGGGCGGGACAGTGGAGCAGAGAAGGCCCCATGGGTGTGGGCCGGCTATCCATCCGTCCATCGTAAGGACCGCCCTGTCTTCCTTTCTGCACACACCTCCCCTGTGGCAGCGCCCCCAGAGCCCCTGCCCGCCTCCTGGCCCAGCACTGGTTCCCCTGCTTCCTCCCCGCCATTTACAGGCTGGGGTGGGGCTGAGGCCACGCCCCCCGGTGGCCGCCTCCTGAGAGCCCCTCCAGGGAGGCTCCAGGCTCAGTGCTGAGGGGGCTCCTGCACCCCAGAACCCCTGTGGTTCCTGTCCTGCCCCTCCCGTCACGCTGGCCGCGCCCACGCCGGACTCTGCAAGGCTGTCCATGGCTAGCCCAGAGGACTCGGGCCAGCACCCCACTCTGTCCAGATGCACCCCACACCCACCCTTATGGCGTGGAAAGAAGGAATTCTTTACTTTGTGATCTGAATTAGCACAGGAGGTTTTTGTTTGCACTAAAGCATAGTGCTATCTCCAGGTCCTGGAGCTTCTAGAATGTTCTTGAGTTCGGGGCAGGCGGTGGAGCGGAGCTCTGGAGCTCGCGCAGCCGTTTTCCGGAAAACCAGCCTTGCCACGCGGCGCTGGGCGCCGGGCCGGCTCCTGCTCCGAGGCCGGCTCTGGGCGCTGGGCGCCGGGCCGGCTCCTGCTCCGAGGCCGGCTCTGGGCGCTGGGCGCCGGGCCGGCTCCTGCTCCGAGGCCGGCTCTGGGCGCTGGGCGCCGGGCCGGCTCCTGCTCCGAGGCCGGCTCTGGGCGCTGGGCGCCGGGCCGGCTCCTGCTCCGAGGCCGGCTCTGGGCGCTGGGCGCCGGGCCGGCTCCTGCTCCGAGGCCGGCTCTGGGCGCTGGGCGCCGGGCCGGCTCCTGCTCCGAGGCCGGCTCTGGGCGCTGGGCGCCGGGCCGGCTCCTGCTCCGAGGCCGGCTCTGGGCGCTGGGCGCCGGGCCGGCTCCTGCTCCGAGGCCGGCTCTGGGCGCTGGGCGCCGGGCCGGCTCCTGCTCCGAGGCCGGCTCTGGGCGCTGGGCGCCGGGCCGGCTCCTGCTCCGAGGCCGGCTCTGGGCGCTGGGCGCCGGGCCGGCTCCTGCTCCGAGGCCGGCTCTGGGCGCTGGGCGCCGGGCCGGCTCCTGCTCCGAGGCCGGCTCTGGGCGCTGGGCGCCGGGCCGGCTCCTGCTCCGAGGCCGGCTCTGGGCGCTGGGCGCCGGGCCGGCTCCTGCTCCGAGGCCGGCTCTGGGCGCTGGGCGCCGGGCCGGCTCCTGCTCCGAGGCCGGCTCTGGGCGCTGGGCGCCGGGCCGGCTCCTGCTCCGAGGCCGGCTCTGGGCGCTGGGCGCCGGGCCGGCTCCTGCTCCGAGGCCGGCTCTGGGCGCTGGGCGCCGGGCCGGCTCCTGCTCCGAGGCCGGCTCTGGGCGCTGGGCGCCGGGCCGGCTCCTGCTCCGAGGCCGGCTCTGGGCGCTGGGCGCCGGGCCGGCTCCTGCTCCGAGGCCGGCTCTGGGCGCTGGGCGCCGGGCCGGCTCCTGCTCCGAGGCCGCTCTGGGCGCTGGGCGCCGGGCCGGCTCCTGCTCCGAGGCCCGCTCTGGGCACGCTGGGCGCCGGGCCGGCTCCTGCTCCGAGGCCCGCTCTGGGCACGCTGGGCGCTGGGCGCCGGGCCGGCTCCTGCTCCGAGGCCGCTCTGGGCTCTCTGGGCTCCTGGGACCCACGCGGACGGCCTGCAGAGGGGTCGCCGGCGTCACGGCCCCGGCCCGGTCAGCCCTGCGCCCTCCCTGCCCGGCGGGTGCGGTGTCACGCCGTTTAAGGGGTCGCACGCGCAGAAGGTGGGACTTGGCCTTCGCTTAGCTGTCGGTCCCCGTGTGTGTGATGCCCCTTCGCACGCAGGTGTGAGCGCCTTCGGCCGCGGTCCGCGGGGCACGTCGGGCTCTGTCCACGCGCTGTTTCTGGCTCACGCCTCAGTCCCCGACGCACTCACTACGCTGCTCCCTGGCCGCCCGCCCGCCCTGCCCGATGCGGCCCTGGCTGTGCACACCCGTCCCGGCCTCCCAGCGCGGCACCAGCAGAGCCGGGACCCGGGGGCAGTTGCTCCCTCGAAGCAGCCCTGGGTTCTAAAGTGATGTGTGGGGTGGGGCCCAGCTAGGGCCCTTTCCCCCTCCTGCCTCTGGGGGCGCTCAGTCCCTCTCGGGCCGGGCTGTGCAGACCCCTCTGCCAGGTGGTGCCCCGGGGGGGGGGGGGGGTGCACCGTGGGTCTGAAAGCGGGAAGCGTCGGTCTGGACATGAAAGTCTCTGATCCGGAGAGAAGCGGGCCTTCCGGCGTGGGCAGGTGGTCGGTGCCCGGCCAGAGCGGAGCCGGAGCTGGTAATGCCCCCACCGGAGCCCACCTCACCTGGGGGCCTCCCTGAGGGGTGGGGTGGGCTGCACCCTGCCTTCTGGGGGCCCTGGGGCTGTTTTAAAGAAGGTACCTCCTCCGCCCCGGCCTTTCTGGAGCCCCCTTTGTGGTTTTGCGGGTGAATTGCCTGCGAGGTTAGCATTGAGGGGGGGTCCGGCCGTGGGGTGCCTCCCATGGGAGGTGGGGTGCCTCGAGGCTCTTCTCAGCGAGTTCCTGTGACCGGTCAGCTCTGCGCTGCTGCCTGGCTTGGGGGTGGGGGGGTGGCAGGCAGGGTCCTCGGGACCTGGATGATGGGGAGACCCAGGGTGGCGGATGGGACTTAATTCTGGGTTTGGAGGTCTCCGTCCCTGGACCCCTCCCCAAACCCCACCCCCCACCCCAACTGAGGACGGCTGTTTTCCTGCCCACATCCAGCTGCGGGCCCGGCCGGGCGGGGAGCCCCTCTGCCACCGCTGGGACCCCAGCTGCCGCCTCCCCTCCCTGCTGGGCTCCCAGCCCCGTCTCCGTGTGACTGCGCCGTTGTGCATCGCTCAGCACAGGGCGTGAGCGAGCCTTTGTGCGGAGAGGGTGGGACGCGCTCTCTGCTGGAGGCTTGGCAGGCGCTGCCAGCGCGGGCAGCTGCTCCCCCGCAGCCGAGGGGGAGATGGCGCCGGGCGCGTGGCCGGGCAGCTCCTGTCGGACCAGGTGTCCCGGTGCAGACACGGCACCCGCCGCTCCCCGGCCGCTCCCGCTGGCTCTGCTGAGATGAAGCCTCCGACCCTCCTCTCGCTGGGAGGGGAGCCAGGTCCCGGCCCTGACCGTGGCAGCCACAGGCGTGTGGACGCACCCGGGGCCCGGTAAGCCCTCGGCCAGCACCTGCACTGCCCGGTACCGAGTGACCAGGCGGGGGGGGCGGGCGTCGCCTACACAGGACCGTCCCGGCGCCGAGCCCCCTGCCAGCCTGGTGGGAGTGTGGCCAAACGGGTTTCTGCGCCCTTAGCTCTGTGGAGCCTCAGTGAGGGCCTTGGGGCCGGCCTCACACCGCACACTGACCTCCGACAGATGACACACCATGTGTTCTTACACGTGTGCACATGCGACACATGCATGCATGCACATGGACATGCACGGAGGTCTTTGTGTGCCCAAACATGGCCGGTGCCGCTGTGAGTCGGGGGAGGGGGCGGGAGGGGGCGTCGGAGGGCCCAGCACCTCCTGCTGCAGATGGGGGCGAGGGAGCGGGCCGAGGACACGGGAGGGTCTGGGCCCGGGTGGGGGGGAGTGTGTGGATGCAGGCGGCCACTGCGTGTTTGTGCTGCTCCCAGCCCAGCGTCAGAGAGCGCCCGCCCGCCAGGCGGGGGCCGGGCCGAGCCACGGCACCGCTGGGAAACGCCTCGTCACACGGGCCTGACCGGCCCCACGCCTGGTGGTTCTGGTCCAGCTGGCGGTTCTGGTCAGCCCGGCGGTTCTGGGTCCACCTGGCGGTTCTGGGTCCGCCCGGCGGTTCTGGTCTGCCCGGCGGTTCTGGTCAGCCCGGCGGTTCTGGTCAGCCCGGCGGTTCTGGTCAGCCCGGCGGTTCTGGGTCCACCTGGCGGTTCTGGGTCCGCCCGGCGGTTCTGGTCAGCCCGGCAGTTCTGGGTCCACCCGGCGGTTCTGGTCAGCCCGACGGTTCTGGTCAGCCCGGCGGTTCTGGGTCCGCCCGGCTGTTCTGGTCCGCCTGGCGGTTCTGGGTCTGGGCCCTTGGTGTCCAAGGCTTGTTGAGGGCAGGGCCCCCCGGGGGGCTTTCGGGGTGAGGGCGGGGCACGGGCTGGGAAGCCTTTGGTAAGGCCGCCTCCATCCTCCTCCCAGGAGCCCGGCCACAGCCCGCCCGCTCCCCTCCCAGCTTCCCGTCCCTCCGGGCGGCGGCCCCACCCTGGCCCCCCGCACTGGGGGCTGGGGAAAGACCCTTTGGCTCCCCGCCCCCAGGCACACGGGGTTTTCAAACCGCATCGCCGTCCTGGTGTGGGGGGCTGTTCGAAGCCTGAAAGGAAAGGACGGTTCCGCCCACCCCCTCCCTCTGCCCGGCTCTCCGGCTCTGAGAGAGGGCTTGTGGCTGGGAGGCCCCGGGTCAGGAGGAGGGGCGGGGAGGGCTCACGGGAAGGCTCCGTGGCCCCCGGCCCACCTCCCGAGGCTGCTGGGGGGGGTCCCCGGGCACAGGCACCCCACATCCGAGGGCTCCTTGGTGTGGGGACAGACGGGGGTTGGTGGGTGTCCCCGTGTGCCGACCACAGGGCTCGGAGCTGCCGCCCGGCGCTGCCTGGAGCCTGGGGGGCATTGCGGAGGGCCCGGGGGCCAGCGGGGTGTCCTCGGAGAGGGGGCCAGCGGAGAAAGACTTGCACGGCGTATTTTTTTTTTTTTTTTTTTTTTTATCAAAGTGACTTTAAAATCGCGCTCCCACGTCACTGTGCAGTGTGGGGTTGTCTCAGATTCAATCTGCTCCTCTGCCACAATCACCAGAAAATAGGTTAATTTCAGCGAAGCAGAATCTGAAACCGGCCCCTCACGTGGGCGGCGCTGACGTGCGGGTAAAAATAGCTCCAGTTTCCAGCCCGGAGACTTCCGGGGGTCCGGGCGCGGTCCCGGGCGGTGTGGGTCCCGCAGAGTGAGGGCCCCGCAGGGACGCCGCCCACAGGGCACCCCACACCCTCAGGACAGCGCCTCCTGGCCTCCCCCCACGGTGCTGGGCTGGGCAGCGGGAGAGCCGGCAGAGGGGCGGCGGTGGGCGAGGGGGCCCATCGGGCCTGCCTGCTCCCGGCCTCGAGCTCGGGGCGTCTGTCCACACGCTCACGGCCTCTGCTCCTGGAAGGGGTGCGTGCTCTGGGGGCGGCTGCTCCGGACGCTTCCTTTCTCCTCCAGACCCCAGAGTGCCTCAGGCTTCACAGTCCGGCCCTGTGCACAGCCTGCCCGTGGCCGGCGGTGTCCCTGGAGGACCGGCTCCTGCCTCCCCAGAGCAGCCTCCCTGCCCCAGAGTCCCTCCCCCTCCGTTCCGTCTTTATTTCATTTTCCACTGAGCTTGCACAGTCGCCTCGAGAACTGTTTCTTTCTGGAACGCTCCTTCCCCGTCTCCTGGGCTGCGAGAAGCCGTGCGGCCAGGCCGCTGTGAGGGGACCGGGTCGGGAGCCGGAGGGCGGGGCCGTGGGGAGGGCGGAGCACAGAAGCCCGTCCAGTGACTGGAGGGCCGGTCCAGTGGAGGCCGGACGTGCCCTGGCCCATTGCTGGTGCGATGGCCATCTGTCCACCTGGGGCCGGTGCCAGGTGAGAGCCGGGCTGGCCGCTCTCCAGAGCCCCCGCCTGTGCGTGCTCCCTCCCTCCCCCCCCCGGGACCTTGCCCGGGGCCAACCTGGGGTGCAGAGCCTCCTGGAGCCCACGCCCCATCTCCGAGCCCCCGGCCGGCCGCCCGGCACCGCGTCCTCACGGGCACCGCTCAGGCCGGGCAGCCCCGTGAGGCCTGACCCCCCTGCCCGCTGTTCTGCCCGCTGCTCCTGAGGTTCCGGGTGAGCCTGACCTTTGGTGCGGCCACGTGGGCCTCGGGGTTGGCGCGGGGAGCCTGCGTGTCGGGGTCGGACGTGCCTGGCACCGCGGCCACGGCTGTTTGCTCGGCGCTGCTGGGCTACTCGGAGTCGGAAACCACTGACCTCGGCTTCTGGTTCTCACCCAGCAGCCTATTCACTTTTTAACGTAGATTTTTAAATAACAGCTTTACTGAGACTGTTTACGTAAAACTCGCCCTGCCTGAGAGCAGGCCAGGGTTCCCGTCTCAGCGCCATCGCCTCCCGATCAGGGCCTTTCTTCACCGAAAAGCCCGGCTCCCGAGCTCTCCCGCCCGGCGCCCGGCGCCTGGCGCCCACTTCCTGTTCAGGGCCTTCCCGTGGGTGGAGCCGCGCCGAGGCCTCTGTGCCGGTTCCTCCTGTGACAGCGCGAGTCCGAGCCTCCCTCCCGACTGCCGCACACGCGTGTGGACAGACCGCCGCCGTACACCGGCGGTCTTGTGTTGGATCGCTGTGAGCACACATGTACACGTGTGTGTGGACGTGTTTCCCACAGTCTGCAGTCTGTGCCAGGGGTGGCGTTGCCGAGCCACGGGGGCTGCTGTGTTTCACTTGGGGACCCGGCGCGTGGGGGCTGGCTCCATGCGCAGACGTCAGAGCTGAGAGCTCCCTCCGGCTGCACGGTCCTCCGGTCCCGCCCGCCAGCTCCCGGCGTGTGACCACGGAGCGGGGTCGCGGGCCACGCGGCCAGCATGTCCCCACAGGGCAGCTCCGTGCTGCCAGGCTTCCGGGCACCGCTGTTCCCATGGCGTGGGCGTGGGCGTGGGCATGGGCGCGGCCTGCTGGGGGCGGGCCCGGCTGAGTTTGACACTCGTTTCCCTGGTGACCGGCGATGCTGCGTCTCTTCACGTGCTTGTCGGCCACGCGTGTGTCTTGTTAGAAGAAACGTTTGTTCGTCCTTGACCCCTTTCTCAGCCGTGTGTGTGTGTGTGTGTGTGTGTGTGTGTGTCTCAGTTGCTTCCTGTCTGTATGCTGGACCGGCCCCTGTGAGACTCTGACCTGAGACCCCCTCCTTCCGCTCGGCTGGCCTGTCTCCACCCTCGTGTCCGTGTGCTTTGCGGCGTGGAAGTTTCTGGCTTTCGCCCTGGCCGGTCTGGCTCAGTGGTCGGGGCGCCGGCCTGCAGAGGGGTGATGGGGAAGGTGGTGGGACAGGAATAGGAATGGGGGTGATGGAGGTGCAGGCAGGGTGCTCCCAGGGTAGCACATGCTTTGGGTGGAACACCCCGCTCTGTGAGCTTCACCCAGGCAGGCATGTGGGGGCCCTCTCCCTGGGGGCGGCGGTGGGGCCCCCAGCCTGTCCTCCTCCAGCACCGACACCGCCTCCCTGTGCGGCCCGGCCTGCCCATGGCCTCGTGGTGAGAAGAGGGAGCTGACCAGGCGTGTGGGCCTGCGCTCAGGCGTGCGTGGCGGTCGCAGGGCTGCGGGCACCGCCCTCAGTGTACTCTGGGCCGTGTGCGCTCGGGGCTTCCTCTGGGCCAGCTCGCTCACTTCCCGGTGCGGAGGCGGACCTGGCAGGTGCCGGCCCTGGGGCGCCGCCTCCCCGGGATTCCTCCCTCCGCGGCTCCCGCTGCCGCTCTGTCAGCCCCCAGGCGCCCCTGTGACCTCACCGGGCCTGGTGCCAGCCCCCCCCCTCCCCCTGCCCTTCCGGCCCCAGGCGGCAGAGCCCTGTTTGGTTTCCGGGCCTGGCCCGCGGCAGGGCAGGCAGGCAGGCGCTCGGGCCGGCGTGCCTCCTGCAGGCAGAGCGGTGTGTCCGTGGGGACCAGGCGCTATCGGCCTCCCGCCCGGCCTGCCCCTCGCCCAGCGCCAGGTCCCGCCTGAGGCCCCAGCCCCAGCACCCGGTGCGGAGGCCCTGGGCGTCCCTGGGTGGTGGTCTGCGTGCCCAGTGTCCACACACTGCCCTGAACAGGAAGTGCCCAAACCCTGAGGGTGCGGGCGCCCCGCACACCCTGCCCGGTGCCAGGCCTGGGTGATGGGCGTGTGGGAGGGTGTGGCCGCGAGCGGGTGGGTGTGGCGAGCGGCAGCCGTCTGACACCGGCTCCCTCCCTGAGGTTCTCGGAATCGGCGCCTGTGGCTTTCCTCCGCCACCGTCCGCTCAGACAGGAAGCCCCGCCCTCGCCCTGTGACCGCCCCCTCCGCCCCCGTCTGTGCCCGGTGGCGGGCACCCTCGTGGGGGCGTCTCCCCTAAAGGGCAGCACCCGGGGGGTCTCCCGGTGCTTGTCCCATCGGGGCTGCCCGTGCCGCCTGGCCCCCCTCCTGGCCCCACGGGTGGGGGTCACTGTCCTCCTGGGCGGGGGCTGCCTGCTTCCTGGAGTGAGATCGGAGTGAGGGCTCCCTGTGCCCTGAGGGAGAGGGCTGAGGACGAATGGCTGCCCGCAGCGGGGTGCGGGCGCCTGGCACACGCACACGCACACGCACACGCACTGCTCGCTCACTCCGTGGGCCTGGGCGCCCGCGGGGTCTCCTGGACGCACAGGCCCCTGGCTCCTCGGGGGTGGGTTCCCGTCGCCCAGAGTCCTGGCTGGGAGGCCTGTGCTCTGGATGCCAGTGCGCCTGGTGTGAGCGTGGGGGCCCATGGCCACGGGCCACTCCCCCCTCCACACACACACACAGTCACACTCACACTCACACTCACACACACACACACAGTCACACTCACACTCACACTCACACACACAGTCATACACACACACACACAGTCACACTCACACTCACACAGTCATACACACACACACACAGTCACACTCACACTCACACATACAGTCATACACACTCACACACACACAGTCACACAGTCACACACACACATACGCTCACAGTCACACACACACACACAGTCACACACACACACAGTCACACACACACACAGTCACACACACACACACACACTCATACGCTCACAGTCACACACAGTCACACACACACAGTCACTCACAGTCACACTCACAGTCACACACAGTCACACACACACACACACACACACACAGTCACACTCACACTCACAGTCACACTCCAGGCCAGAGCAGTGTTTGACATCAGTTCTCTGGTGAAACCCAGAGCTCTGGGGAGCCGGTGACACCCGGGGAAGCTTTGGGCGGCCGGACAGAGGCCACGGCCGGGCGTGGGCCGCTCTGGGCGGACTGGGCGGCCTGGCTCCTGCCGGCCGTGGGCACGGGGCGGTGTGCGGCCGTCCCCCGAGGACCGCTCGGTGCGTGGCCCCCTGGACGCTGCCTCGCGGCGGCGGCTCCCGCCTGAGCGCAGTGCGGGCTGGTCCCAGGGCAGTTGTCCGGTGCTGGGGGGGCCACCGGGCATGGGCGCCCCAATGCCAACGGCAACGTGTGTCGCTCACAGGTCTCCTCTGAGCCCCCCGTCTCCATCAGAAAAACAGACGACGCCCCCTCCCAACACCCCGCGTCTTCGGAGAAGGACAAGCAGTCCAGCTGGCTGCGGACCCTGGCCAGCTCCTCCAGCAAGGTCCGGCTGGGGCGGGGCCTGTTGATGGGATGGGCGGGGCCTGGGGATGGGGCGGGGCCTGGGGATGGGGCGGGGCCTGTGGGTGGGATGGGGCGGGGCTGGGGGCGGGACCACCAGTGCAGTTCACTGGTCTCTGACGGGGAGCCTCTCCCTCCCTCAGAGCCTGGGCTGTGCTCACCCTCGCCAGCGCCTCTCCGCCTTCCGACCCTGGTCCCCTGCGGTCTCTGCCAGTGACAAGGAGCTCCCCCCACACCTCCCAGCCCTGATCCGGGACAGGTAAGGCCTGCTCCGCGGCCAGGGGCCCCGCAGGCCTGGGCACCAGGACTCTGCAGCCTCCGATCGGTGGTCAGCTCCCTGCTGAGCTGCCCCGCCAGGGACGGCCTCTGGCGGCCACGTGCATGCATGGCCTGTGCGGGACCCTAGCCCACACGCTCCCGCAGCCCCGCTGCCGCGACCAGAGCCTGCGTGGCTGGGGCAGTGGAACCCGCCTCCTGTGTTTTCGTTGTTACTTGCTTTTTGTTAGTCCTCACCTGAGGGTATTTCCCCACTGAGTTTTGCGGTGGGGGGGGAGGGGCACACATCCACGTGAGACATTGCGATTTTTTTTTTTTATATATATTCTATTGATTTTACACAGAGAGGAATTGAGAGGGACAAAGTTAGAAACGCCAATGAGAGAGAAACATCGACCAGCTGCCTCTTGTACATCCCCCACTGGGGATGTGCCCGCAGCCAAGGCACATGCCCTTGACCAGAATCGAACCCGGGACCTTTCAGTCCGCAGGCCGACGCTCTACCACTGAGCCACACCGGTCCTGGGGCAATTGTTAGTCTCCTTCCTGCACACGCCCGACTGGGGCTGGGGACGGAACCTGCAACCGAGGCACATGCCCTTCGGTCCACAGGCCGACACGCCAACCACTGAGCCGCCCACCAGGCCGCATGGCATTGCCCTGGGCGTCTGTCATGGCGTGTGGTGACTGTAGGCCTCCCGATGCCCAGGCCCAGCTGCCTGGCCACTGTGATGGGGTCAGGGAGAGCTCGTCCGGAGCTCTGTGGGTCAGGGTGGCGGCAGCTCCCGAGGCCCCTGCTGGTGTCTCCCTCGCACTCCGTGCTCAGCACTGGCTGCTGGCCCGCGGCGGGGGTGGGGGAGGGCTGGGCCGGCCTTACAGTGCCCGCCCCATGCCCGCAGCTTTTACTCCTACAAGAGCTTCGAGACCGGTGTGGCCCCCAACGTGGCCCTGGCGCCGCCGGCCCAGCAGAAGGTCGTGAGCAGCCCGCCATGTGCCACCATCGTCTCCCGGGCGCCCGAGCCCCACGCCTCCTGCATCCAGCCGCGGAAGCGCAAGCTGGCGGCCGACACGCCCGGGGCCCCGGAGGCGCAGCCACCCACGGCCGCCCCGGAGGAGGACAAGGACTCGGAGGCCGAGGTGGAGGTGGAGAGCAGAGAGGAGTGTACGTGGAAGCCCCTCGGCCAGCCCTGCCCCCTTCGGTCAGCCCATCCCCCTCCGGCCAGCCTACCCCCCTCGGCCAGCCCTGCCCCCTTCGGTCAGCCCATCCCCCTCCGGCCAACCCTGCCAGGGACGGGGTGCGAGCTCCCCGGTAACCTGCACCCGCTTCTCATCCACAGTCACCTCCTCCCTGTCCTCGCTCTCCTCGCCGTCCTTTACCTCATCCAGCTCGGCCAAGGACCTGAGCTCCCCAGGGATGCACGCTCCGCCCGCCCCGCCCTCGGCCCCCGACACTGCGGCCCCCACGGACCCCCCGAGCGGGGGGCTGGAGGCGGAGCTGGAGCACCTGCGCCAAGCGCTGGAGGGCGGCCTGGACACCAAGGAGGCCAAGGAGAAGTTCCTGCACGAGGTCGTCAAGATGCGCGTCAAGCAGGAGGAGAAGCTGAGCGCCGCCCTGCAGGCCAAGCGCAGCCTGCACCAGGTGAGGCAGCTGCCGCCTGGGACAGAGGGCTCGGCCGCGTCTGTGGGCCTTTCCTGAGCCTCAGGTTCTAGAAGGGGGTGCCGCCGGGCCCACACGGTGTCTGCGCGGCTCAGCACGGAGGTGCCAGGCACAGGCAGGACCACCCTCGCCCCCTGAGCGGGGCAGACGCGGCAGGACCGCCTGTGGGTCCGGAGCTCAGCAGCCCCCCAGGCGCCGTCCCAGGCTCGGTCCCGGCCTGCCGGCTGCTGCTCTGACGAGCGGGAGGCTGCGAGCAGAGTGTTCCCAGCGCCTGGGCGGCGGGCGGGGCCTTCACACCAGCTCTGGTGAATTCACACCTCCGCTGGCGTCTGGCAGCTCGGGGACAGCTTCGCACGTGGGCTGCCAGCACACAGCCCTGCGGTCTCGGTCTGAGAGGCGGAGGCAGGCGCCGCTCTGCGCTCCGCTGCCCCCTCCCCAGCGCCCTCCGGCCCGGCCTGGTCCAGTGACGTCCCACGGGCATGTTGACAGCGTGTTTGCAGGGTCCCTGGTGACCGGCCGGAGCAGCCGGGAAGGGTTGCCTCCATCAGGCTCGGTGCGCCTGCCGCTGGCGCTGAGGGAACCCCTGGCTGCACAGAAGCCCGGGGCTGGCACCCGGCAGAGGGGGCCCGGGAGGAGGCGGCCCGGGCCCCCAGCGGCTTCTGGTGCAGGAGCCTCCGGGCCAGACCCCAGGCTCAGGGTGCTGGTGAGAGCGGAGCCCTGGTACGCGGGGGGTGAGAGCCTAGGCCGCGGGACCTTGTGGGGACCCGCCAGGGTGAGGGAGACAGGAGGGTGTGAGGCAGAGAGGGTGTGACCCCGGGGTGGCACCTCCTGGATCACAGGTGCCGGGAGGGCAGGCAGGCGTGTGTGTGTGTGTGTGTGTGTGCATGTTTGTGTTTATGCACACGTCCATGTTTCTGTGTGTGTGCGTGTCTATATGCATTTGTGTCTGTGCATGCATGTATGTATCTGTGTGTGTGTGCGCGCACACGTGTCTGTGTGTGTGTCTGTGTGTGTCTGTGGGGTGCTGTGGGTTAGGGGGCGGGCGGGCGGGGCCGCGGGGCGGCAGGCTGACCCGCGCCTCCCCAGGAGCTGGAGTTCCTGCGTGTGGCCAAGAAGGAGAAGCTGCGGGAGGCCACGGAGGCCAAGCGCAACCTGCGGAAGGAGATCGAGCGCCTCCGTGCCGAGAACGAGAAGAAGATGAAGGAGGCCAACGAGGCGCGGCTGCGCCTCAAGCGGGAGCTGGAGCAGGCGCGGCAGGTCCGGGTGTGCGACAAGGGCTGCGAGGCCGGCCGCCTGCGCGCCAAGTACTCGGCCCAGGTGCGCGGGGGCGGCCGGGGCCACGGGGGCGGGCCGGTGTCCTGCGCTGTGGGCAGTGCGGCGGGCCGCGGGCTGGGCAGCCTCTCGCCGGCCGCGGCGTTGAGAGCCTCCTGGGGCCCCGCGTGCCCGGCGGTGGCCGGCTGGTGTGGCCGGCACCCGGAGGCTCCCGGCCCGGTGACGGCCGGGCCGCGGGGCTGACGCCGGTTCCCTTGCAGATCGAGGACCTGCAGGTGAAGCTGCAGCATGCGGAGGCCGACCGCGAGCAGCTGCGGGCAGACCTGCTGCGGGAGCGCGAGGCCCGGGAGCACCTGGAGAAGGTGGTGAAGGAGCTGCAGGAGCAGCTGTGGCCGCGGGCCCGCCCCGACGCCGCCGGCAGCGAGAGCACCGCCGAGCTGGAGCCCTAGCGGGCCGTCCCGTCCGTTCGGACCCAGCGGGGAGGGCGGGCGGTCCCACGCCGCGGGCCCTGCGTGGAGGGGTCCGGGGGGCCGCCCTCCTCCCAGCCCAGATAGCACAACGTCTTACTGTGCCTACAACCAAGCAAGTGTTTGCAACCACATCCTTTTGGAATCCAGAGCAAATTTTCTACTGGCCACAACGTTCAGGCGCAAGCTGGGCCCGCAGCCGGACCGGCCGCCGGGCCGCGGCCTCCGCTTGCTGGGACACCCCAACATTCACACTTTTGTTATAAGCTATTTAAAACCAATAAGGAGACTTGACATTCAGAAAAAAAGAAAAAGAAAAATCACCACGTTTTTTAACGACTCACTTTTAAAGCCCCACCACCACGCAACGCATCGAGGACCCAGGAGCCGGGCCGCCCGGCGAAGCCATCCAGCTCACGGCCGCGGCCACGGCCACGGCCACGCGGACGCGCAGGGTCCCCTCCAGAGTCTATTTTTTCAGCGATGAGGACCCGGTCTCCGTGCTGCCGCGGGGAGCGGGGCGCCCGCCCCGAGCTGACACTGCCGCCTTAGCCGCCGCCCTCGCCGCCGGGGGC
This sequence comes from Pipistrellus pygmaeus, assembly GCA_949987585.1. Taxonomy (NCBI): domain Eukaryota; kingdom Metazoa; phylum Chordata; class Mammalia; order Chiroptera; family Vespertilionidae; genus Pipistrellus; species Pipistrellus pygmaeus. The sequence continues at coordinate 199,233,884 of OX465303.1, read as the reverse complement.
CGGGGGGGCCGGACTGTCCGTGCCCCGACCGCGGGCGGCGCCCGCCCCTCCGCCGAGGCCGCAGCATCGGAACAAACAGCATTATTCACTCTTTCTTTCCTCTTCGTTTGTTCATTTAAACGTCCACTTAGAACTGCACTTTGTCGAAGCCTTCCCCGTTTTTATCCCCCAGTGGACTGAGGTTTTTTCTCTCCAGACGCCGAACCCGGTCCGGAGCAGGCCCCGCCTGCGCGGCGTCTGGAACCCTCTGGTGCTCGGTGGAACAAGGGAATCACAAGGAAACGAAGCGCAAAAACTGAACTCGGGGGGTAGCTCTGTGCCTTCCAGCATCCTGTACAGCGAATCCCCACTTTTTACCCCCAGATATCCGTCTCCATAGCGATCGAATCTGCCACTATAAAATAAGTTCCTTGCATTTATTCCAGATAATCTCGTTTACTCTCCGCTGTTGTTTATGCAAACCGTAGAAGGTTCTCTGCGTTCAGGCCGGAAGTGACGTCCCAGGAGACGGGCCGCCCGCTGAGACGTCGGTCTCCGTGGCCGCGAGGAAGATCTGCCGGAGTCTCCCGCCTCCGCCTGACGCCACGGCCACGGCCACGGCCACGCGGAGAGCAGAGCGGTGCGCCGGCCCCAGGGCCACTGGGCCCTCTGAAGTGCAATGCAAAGGGGACTCCGTGTATCGCAGCGAGCGTTTGGGTTTTGTTTATTCTTTTCGCTTTGTTGTTCTTTTGCAGTTATTAAACCTGTATGCATGGAATCGAGCCTCTGCCACACGTATACCCTCGATGGGCATTATTACCGTGCCATGTAAAGGTCAGTTAGGCAACTCGCAGAATGCCGTGTCAGCCCTGTTTTTCCAGAGTTGTGTTTCTTTTCAGTCACTTTTCAAGGGAAACTAAACGGTGTAGCTGGAGCTTTGTGCGTGTCGGTGTGCTTCTGTGCGGCCGCGCTGCCGGCCGAGCCGCGGGGAGACCGAGGCGGCAGGCGGGCCCCGGGGAGACGCACACGGCTCCTCCCACTTGGACACGAGGGAGCCACCTGTCCGTCCCCTGGCACCCTCCCCGCAGCCTCCCCTGCCTCTGCCCGCTGTGTCCCCACACGGCTTCCGGAAGAGCTGGACGCAGCGGCTCTGGCCCCACCCTGGCCGGGAGGGAGCGATGGGGCGGGGGGGCACAAGGCTCCTTCACCAGCAGCTCAGGCTTCCTGGCCGCTCCCTGGGCAAGGCCGGGCCCCACCCCCTGGTGCCGCCGCGCCCTGTCCTTCCCCGGGGGAGGCGGGTCCTGTGGGCAGGCGACCCGGTGTGACGCCTCCGGCCGGCCGGCGAGGGTGTGCGGCCGGGTGCTCACCGTCCTCTGCCCGGAGCGGCGACCGAAGGGAAACAGCAGCAATAACCACCGGGCAGCTCCGCCGCCTCCTGGCCTGACGCCGTCACCCCGGGGCCGCCTGTGCCGTCACCCCGGGGCCGCCGTGCGCGTGGTCCCAGGAGCCCTCCTGCCCGGGGCCGCCTGTGCGTGGTCCCAGCAGCCCTCCTGCCCGGAGCCGCCTGTGCGGCCACTGCAGCCGCCGGCTCCTGGGCGGGCGGGGACGGGGCCCTGCCCAGGGCCCGGGGGAGGCGTGTCCTCCCCACCACCTTCCCGGAAGGAACAGACACGGCTCCCGTCCCTCCAGGACCACCCACGCACCCCGTCCTCTCCTTTGCTGCTGCTAACGACAATATGACTTACTCTACGATTCGAAAGCTATTTTTATGTAATTAATGTATGCGCTCTTGTTTATAAATGCCTGATTTAAAGAGAAAGAAGCTTGGCCTGTTTATCGCCTTCGCCCGCCCGCTCGCCCCTCGGCGCCCCTGCCCCGACGCCTCGCACAAGAAAGGGCTCGGGAGGCCACAGGGCTGCCCTGCTCGCCGCCTGAGCTGGGGGCGGGGGGGTGCTGCCAGGTCCATCCTCCCCCCAGGTCACTGAGCTGCGCCTCCTGGTGCCGGGGCCTCAGCTCAGGCCCAGCCTCCATGGGCTCGGAGGCCCCCCCCCCCCCCCCCGCGGAGCGTGTCCTGCACGGGGAGGGGAACGGTGCCCGAACCCTGACCCCAAACTCTGGGGAGAAGCAGGGCCCTCCACGCCGCCCGCTCCCCAGAGGCTCCGCGGACCCGCTGTGCTGGGCCCGGGTGCCCGGCCTCCGGCTCCCCGCCCGCCCGGCCCCTCACGGTCCTCCGGGCGGTGGGAGCGCAGGCGCAGCCGGCACAGGCCCGTCTCCTGCAGCTGGGAAGCCCCCAGCCTGGCCCAGAGTGTGGGTGCACACAGATTCTCCCCCCACCCCCACGTGTCCCCAGGTGCAGAGTCCTGGCCACGTGTCCTGAGAAGGCCACGCCGCCCCTGGGCTGGCCAGGCCGCGCTGAGGGGAACAGCGGGGTTCCAGAGAGAGCTCCCACACCCCTGGCCACTTGCTTATGGCCCCTGCCCGGCCAGGACCTGGGCCCCAGCAGCTGCCCCGGGGGGTGAGGCCCAGGGTGGGAGGCAGGGCGGCTGCTGCCCCCTTCCTGCTGTGCTTGGACCCGGATCCCTGCCTGGGGTCCTGGGCACCACGGTGTGGGGGGCAAACCCACCTCAGTGGGCACAGCTGAGGCCCGCTATCCTCTGCCCCCAGGGGTCACCTGGGCCTGGACCCCACCACCAGAGGCAGTGAGGGGGTCTCCTGCCTGACCACGGCTCTGCCTGGGTGCGGGGGTCCCCCGCTCTGTCCACCAGGAGGGCTGCCCTCCCGCCGTCTTCCGAGGTCTCTAGTGGACGCCTGTCCATTGCAGCCGACCGGGGTCCCGGCCCCTGCAGCCATGGGGAAGCCGAGGGGAGGGGCAGCGTGACCATGTGACCTGTGGGCTCGTCCGACCAGCTGCCATCGCTGGGCTCTGGTGTCCACCCAGGGCAGAGGCCCGTCCTGAGTTCTGCCTGGCCCTTCCCCAAGCCCCTGGCCCTGCCCCCCCCTCAGGTCCAGATGCCACTCTTCCCCCCTCCAGAGGGTGGGGCCATGGGGAGGGGGGGGGGATGGTGGGGAGGTGGATCTGGACGGGAGGCGTGTCCCTGGGAGGCCGGCCCAGCCGGAGGCCCTGGGCGGGTGGTGTGGGTCCATGTGGCCAGCAGGGAGGTGGGGGGGGCGGCTGGATCCGGGCCCCTGGCAGCTTCCCGGCTCCGCCTCTGCCGCCTGCCCAGGCTCCACTTCGGACTTAAGTTCACAGCATTGAAAAGGTCCCCACCCAGGGCAGGCAGCATGGGAGTCACCTGGCGTCGGAACCCCCTTCCCAGAGCCATTCTGGGGGGATCAGGGATCCCCCTGTGGGTTTAGGGGAGAGGTCAGCACAGGAGAAACCCCCTCCCCGGGGTCCTGAGCAGCCCCTGCCTCCAGGACAGGGGAGAGGGCACAGGTTTGGAGGGGACAGAGCGGGCCCCACCCCCATTTCTGGGCCAGCAGCCCAGCCTCCCTGCCTTCTCCCTCTGGGGCAACTCCTGCCCCCCAAGACCCGGGGGTGAAGTGAGCCCTGAGTGGGGGTGCTCCTGGGAGTCTCCTGGGGTCCCTGTCACCCCCCCCACCCCCAGCTTTCACTCTGCCTGCCACCTGCAGCCCGGCCACCCTCGCCCCCAGCTGTGCCCGCCTGCCTGGCCTGTCCTGTGACGTGTCCTCTGAGGGGGTCCCCGGACCCCGCCCAGACCCTGTGGTCAGGGCAGCCGGGGGCGGAGGACTCGAGCCCATCGGGGAGGCGGTGTGGGGCGCGCCCTCCTGAAAAGAGGAAGCCGCCGCCCACTCACAGCAACAGCTGCACGGCCCCCTCCCCCAGCCGGCCTCAGGGTGGCCTCAGCCTGCACCCCACCCACACCCGCCTGCCCTCCCCCTCCCTCCCTCCTGCCTGTCTGCCACAGGGCCACTCCTTCTGCTGAGACCAGCCCGAGTCCGCTCAGGGGTTCAGGAGTCCCAGGCCCTCCCCATGCTCCGCCGGCCAGGCCTCTGGCAGCTGCCGCCCCAGCTCCGGCCACCACCACCTGCACGGAGGTGGGAATCCCGTGGGGAAATGGGGGCTGGCCCACCCCGCTCCACTGGCCCTCAGAATGATGGGGCTGGGACCCTGCTGGGCGGAGCTTGGATGGGGCACGGAAGCCACTGCCCTGCGAGGGCAGCCGCCCGCACCCTCCTGCCGGCCTGCCGTGGCCAGCCCTGGGAGGGGTGCCCGCAGCCCCCGCCCCCTGCGTAAGCATGACGTGTGCCCTGCAGGCCCCGCACACACACCATCTGTGCCCAGGCCGGTGCCAGGGCCGGGGCCGCGGCTCGGTCCGGGAGCAGGTGGCCCCGCCGCGGGGGGCGGACGGGCAGGTGGGCCAGCCCGGCTTGTCTCCGGAGCGTCCTGTGCTGGGCAGGTGTCCGGCCGGCGGGGCGGGCCTCGCGCTCTGTGCCCGGCCTGGCAGCGTCTGTGCAGGAAGCTGGCCCAGGCGCTCGCCCAGTCCCTCCTGCGGCCGCGAGGCCGTTCCAGAGACCTCCAGGGACAGGGCACCTTGTGAAGGAGCAGCTCGAGGGCGACTCAGGTTCCCGTCCCAGAAGGCCCCCCGCGGAGGACACGTGTCCGGGCCCCCTGAGGCCGGCTTCGGGCCCAGGCCGGGGGGGAGGGGGGAGGCAGGAGGGGCGGCCTGGGGCCCAGCTCGTCCCCTGGGCACTGAGCTGCGGCCCAGACAGGCCCCGTGTCCACCCGGCGGACCGGTGTGCACGGGGAAGCCGGATGGATCAGCTTGCACGCAGGCCTGGGGGTGTAGCCCTCCCCTGCTCCCCCCAAACCTGGCCAGGCCGCTTGGGCAGCTGGTGTCCGGCCGGGCCCACTCCCGTGAGCACCGACTCCCTGGCCACCCACCTTGGGCTCCATCCTCCATCTTGGAGGGGTTCCCAGGTCCACAGTGGGGGTGGGAGTGGGTAGGCAGTCATGGGGAGACCCCAAAAGCAGGCTGCACGTCACGCCCTCCAAAGCCACGCCTCTCAGGCTCTGGACCAGACGGGGCGGCCCTCCTGGGCCTGGCAGAGGGGCCTGGGGGGCTGGGTCAGGCCTGCAGCTGTGCCTCGAGTTCTCTTCTCCGTCTGGGACCCCGGTCTGGGCTGGAACCAGGTGGGCAGAGCCTGGGCACCCAGGCCGGTCCAGGTGGGTGTCCATCCCTTCTCCACGGTGCCCCCGGGCGGCAGGGGCCGGCGGGGGGCGAGTTCCCAGGGGGTCTACCCCCAGCCGGCGGCTCCTGTCCGGGCCTGGACACCCAGACTTCCTGTTTCTAAGGAAAAAGCCCAGAAAAGGCTCCTGCAGGCTGGGAGGCTGAGGGGGCCCAGAGGAGGCTGCAGGGGTGTGGCCCCTCCGGGCGGGCGGGCCATCTGGCTCCCTCCACCGGTGCGGTGCTCCGGCGGAGGCAGGGCTTGCCGGGACAGGCCGAGTGTGGGGCCCCGGCTGCCGGGCTCGGGTCAGGGCGGCCACCACCACCCATGCGCCCCACGCTGGGGGGCGGGCAGGGGCGCCAGGGCGGGCGGGACAGGACCTCCGGGGGTTAGAGTCCCGGTTCCCAAACTGCCGGGATTCCCGCGCCTCCGGCCGGAAGCCGGGCTGGGGGGGGGCGCGCGCTGGTCCCCCCGCGGGGCCCCTGGGGAGCCCGAGCCCCGGCCCCGGCGCCTTCCACACGGGCCGGCCCTCCGGCCTCGCTCAGGGGCGCAGCCCTTCCCCCGGGCGCCCCGGACCGGGCCGGGGGGGTGGGGGGGCGGGGGTCCCCCGGGAGCGGGGCCGGCGGGGGGAGGGGTCCCCCGGGAGCGGGGCCGGGGGGGGGGCAGGGGTCCCCCGGGAGAGGGGCCGGCCGGGGGGAGGGGGACCCCAGGGCGCCCGCCGACAGCAGCCTCCGCGCCAGCGCCGGCCTGACCCTCCCGCCTCCCCAGCGGGACCGGCCTGTGGGCGGGGCGGGGGTCTGTGATGGGCGGGGCCTGTGGTAGAAGGGGCGGGACCTGTTATCAAAGGGCGGGGTTTGTGTAGGGGCGGAGCCTTGGTGGGAGGGGCGGGCCCGGTGGTGGAAGGGGCGGGGCTTGTGGAGGGGCGGGGCCTGTGATGGGCGGTGGGGCCTGAAGGGGCCTGTGATGAGGGCGGGGCCTGCGGCGGGAGGGGCGGGGCCTGTGTTGGGGAGGGCCCTGTGGTGGAAGGGGCGGGGCTTGTGGAGGGCGGGGCCTGTGGGGCGGGGGCGGGGTTGCGCGGGCCCAGGGCTCCGGTGTCACTGGGAGGCCCAGCGCGGGGCGCTGGGGCTGGAGGGGGGTCTGAGCCGGAGAACCGCCCCGTCCTGCGGGGGGAGGGGAGGGGTGCTGGGGGAGCGGGGCCTCGGGATGGGGAGGTGTCTCGGGGGCCCAGGCTCTGCCCTCGGGTCCCCCAGGGGGTCCATCTGTCCTCCCACTGCCGATGGGTGCTGAGGAAAAGCTGGGTGGGAAACGCCGAGGGCGGGCGATGGGGTGGCGCCAGGGCGGGTCGGGAAGGACTGTCTGGCGTTGGGCTGATGCTGGGCTCTTCCTTCCATGTAAGAACAGTTCCCACGTGGACCCACCTCCTGAGGACCAGCCCATCTCCATTCCACCCAGAGTCACTGACCACCCATCTGTCTGCTGTCCATCTGTACTCATCCATCCACTAATCTACCTACCTACCCATCCACCCATCAATCCACCCATCCACCCACCAATCCATCCACCCACCCACCCATCCACCCACCAATCCATCCATCTACCTATCCACCCATCCATCCACTTAACCATCCACTAATCTACCACCCACCCATCCACCCATCAATCCACCCATCCACCCATCAATCCACCCATCAATCCACCCATCCACCCATCAATCCACCCATCCACCAACCAATCCATCCACCCACCCACCCATCCACCCAACAATCCATCCATCCACCTATCCACCCATCCATCCACTTAACCATCCATTAATCTACCCACCTACCCATCCACCCATCAATCCACCCATCCACCCATCCATCCACCTCACTATCCACTAATCTACCCACCTACCCATCCACCCACCAATCCACCCATCCACCCACCCACCCTTCCACCCAACAATCCATCCATCACCTACCTCATTCCTCCACCATCCATTCACCATCCACCACTCATCATCCATCCACCACCCACCCATCCACCACCCCCCCAATTCGTCCATCTACCCACCCACCCACTCCCACCCTCAGGTTTCCATCCGCTCCGCGTCCCTCCAGCTGGTCCCTGCCATCCTCCTGCTCCCCCTCCCCACCTGGCTTGTCCCCAGCGCCTCCCGCACTGCCTGGCGGGCAGGTGCTCCAGATCCTCGCTGACCAGCCCAGGTGAGCGCCCTCCCGGGGGCCACGCCGCGCTGGGCGCTGGGCCACACTGTGAGCAAGACGCCCACCTTCGGGAGACGCCGACTGGCAGCGTGCAAAGGCAGCAAGAGGAACCGGAGCGAGTGGGAGGAGCCTGGGGGGTGAGCGAGGCCAGGAGGCCTCCTGGAAGGGCCCAGGCAGGAGCCGGGCAGCAGGAGAGGAGGCCGAGCGGGTCCAGCTGGGGGCGGGGGGAGCTCGGGTCCTCGTAGCCATTGGGTGTCTCCTGCCCCCTGCTGGGGCGGGGGAGGGGGGTTTGGAGGTGGGACCAGACCTGGGGCCACAGAGGAGAGGGCAGCGGTGTGACTGCGGCCGCACTGGTCTGGGGGACGGGCAGGAACTCGGCTTGGGGCGTTCAGTCTGCCTGCCACCGTCGCGGCTGCGCCCCGGCCTCACAGCCGGCCGTCGTGGCCTGGAGAGGCCGGGAGGAAGGCCGGGGAGGGGGACCCCTGAGCCACGCGGGGCCGTGGGGCCTGGTCGAGGGTGCAGGGGCCCAGAGGGGGCGGTGCTGAGGAGGAACAGGCCCCCGGAGGAAGCGGGCTCAGTGAGAGGATGGGGGAGGGGGGCCAGCGGGTGTGGAGCCGGGCTCTCTGGGCAGGTGAGCCCACGGGGAGGGGCGTCCGACGAGGTGGCACTGCCGGCCCTTCGCGCTGAGCACGTGTCCGGCTGGGCCCCCGCGCCCCCCGCCATCCTTGCTGGTCCTGTGAGGCTCGGACGGGCAGCCCATTTCTTGAAAACCCACCCCCGACACTGGCCCCAATGTCTCCCTGGGGGGCGGCTCCAAGTGCCCACTGAGGCCGGGCGGGGGGTGAGCGCCAGCTGGGCCGGCCTCGCTGCAGGACGGGGAGCGTGGGGGTGCGGACGCCCCCGGAGCGGCCACCACGGGGCGGGCGTGGCGGGACTTCAGGGCTCGGTCGTCAGCGTTGAGAACTTTATTAACACAGCGGCTCTGGGGGCGTGGGGCCCCTGGGTCCCGGGGAGGGGAGAGGGCGGGCCCCGGGGAGGGGAGAGGGTGGGCCCCGGGGAGGGGAGAGGGTGGGCCCCGGGGAGGGGAGAGGGTGGGCCCGGGAAGCTGGGCGGCGTGTCTGCCCTCAGGAGGAGGAGGTGTCCGGAGGGGGAGCTGGTGCCTGGGGGAGGGCGGCCCTCCCGGCTCCGGGCTCCGGGGCCTTCTCCCTCGCGGACACCCGGAGGTGCTTGAAGGCCGTGGGCAGCCTGTGGCCCAGGAACGGGGGGTCGGTCACGTCCTGGACCATGATGACGTATTCCCCTGGGGAGACGGGAGGGGCTCCAGCTGGCTCCGCGGCCTCTGCCTGCCGGCGGCTGCCCACCCCGATGGCGCCCGGAGCCTCCCGCCCGCCCCCACCTGCCCAGCTGCTGGGGCACATGGTGAGGAAATGCATTTGGGCCCTGGCTGGTGTGGCTCAGTGGATAGAGCATGGGCCTGCGGACTGAAGGGTTATGGATTCGATTCCCGGTTGCGGCACAGGCCCAGGTTGCAGGCTCGATCCCCAGTGTGGGGAAGGCAGGAGGCAGCTGATCCACGATTCTCATCATGGATGCTCTCTCTCTCCCTGTCCCTTTCTCTCTGAAGTCAATCCTATATAATAAAAGGCTAATATGCAAATAGACCGAATGGCAGAACGACCGGTCGCTATGACGTGCACTGACCACCAGGGGGCAGATGCTTAGCTCAGGAGCTGCCCCCTGGTCGTCAGTGTGCTTCGGGGGGGGGGGGGCGCTGGGCAGGGAGCTGCCAGCACAGCCCCCAGGTGGGAGCCTCTCCCGCCTCCGGGGCAGCTGGCACCCCCGAGGCCCCCGGATGCTAACGGGCGCAGGCTGGGAGCCCCCCCCCCACGCACGAATGTCGCACACGGGCCTCTAGTAAAAACATAGTTTTTAAAAAGAAATGAATTTGGCGAGTAACCCCTGCACCCTCAGGACTCAGGCTCCGGGGAGGGGGGCAGAGCTGGGGCTGGAGGGGAGGGCGGGGCTGTGGGGGGGCCGGGCAGGGCCCTGTGGCGGGCGCGGGGGGCAGAGAGCCCCTCCCGCTGAGGGCCACGTGGCCGGACCCTTTAGAAAACACCTCCCCCTTTTAGAAGAAAAGGAATTCGTTTCCTCTAAAGTGTTTTTCCAAATCATCGCGCTCCGAAGGCCTGGCTGCCCGTTCTGAAGCCTCGCCCCTCGGGGGGGAGCAGGGTGGGGGTGGGCACTGTCGGGGTCGCTCTGCTCGGGAGCAGTGTGGGGTCGTGGGGAGCAGGGTGTGGGGGACCGCTCTGCTGGGGACGGGGCGGGCGGGGGGGCAGAAAGCACTCCGCTCCGCAGCCAGGACGCTGCGGAGAGCTCCAAAGTTGGGGAAACATAAAAAAGGAAAATAAGGACTAACAGAAAGTGCGGTTGCCGTGGAAACCGCCCTCTCCCTCCCGGCCTCTGGCCGCTCACACAGGAATGTGCTGAGCGGGCGGAGGCGGCCTGGCCCGGGACCGAGCGCCGGCCAGGACCGGGGGCCGGGCAGGACCGGGGGCCGGGCAGGACCGGCGGTGCCCGGCCAGGACCCGCGGTGCCTGGCCAGGACCGGGGGCCGGGCAGGACCGGCGGTGCCCGGCCAGGACCCGCGGTGCCCGGGCAGGACCGGGGGCCGGGCCGCAGGGGTGGGCTCGGCGGGTCGGTTCCTGCGGAGCCGCGGGCGGGGGCTTGGGGCCCGGGGGCCGGTGCGGCGGGGGAGGGCCGCATCCCGCAGCCGGAGCGAGAAGGGGCTGTGGCAGCGTGTTTGCCGGCGGCCGCGCCGTCTAGGTGTCGCCGGGAGCTCGGCCGCCGGGCAGGGGCACCGCGGGGGCCGCCATGGGCAGCGGCCCGGCCTGGCCGCCTCTGACCCCGTCCCGAGGCCTCGGGGACGGAGGGAGCCTGGCTGGGGCCACCGCCGGCCTCAGAACCTCCTGCCCGGCTTCCGCCACGTGGCCCCGGGGGCCCTGGCCCGGCGCCCCAGGAGCCGGCTGGAAGCCCCTCCTCAGGCCTGGCAGTGGGGCGACCCCACCCCGGCCCCCAAGACGGCAAGGGGCGCCCCCCTCCCGCCCTCACCCCTCTTCAGGCACGCCTGGGTCCTGAAACGGGGTGATCCCAGAGCTGCACCCACACAAGGACCTTCCTGGGGGCTGGGCTTGGACCCAGACACCCCTGGGCTGAGGGCGCCCCGCCCCCCCCCACAGCCTCCGGGGACCCTGCCTCTGGGGGTGTCAGGCTGGGCAGCCAGGGTGCCTGCCCCGCCCCTCGGCCCGGCCTGCAGCCTGTTCGGAGGAGGGAGCAGGCGCCCGCCTCCCAGCGGTGACAGATGATTGCTGGGTGGGGCGTCCGCCCCCCACGGCCCCCTACCTGGGAGCGCCTCGGTCCCCAGCTCTGCCTTGGCCGCCCCGTCCGGCCTGCGAAGAGGAGGGAGGCCCTGAGTGCAGCCTCGTATGTGGCACCCCTCCCCTGCCACGCACACGCATACACACGCACACGCACACGCACACGGGCCACAGTGCGGGGCCCTGGAAGGTCGGAGGGCACCCCCAGGCCACCCCCTCCCCTCAGGGTCAGCGTGTCGGCCCCTCTGGCTGGCCGGCCCTGAGGAGAGGGGCCATGAGGCCGGGCCACGCTCTGCCCTCGGCCTTGGCATCTCGATGTCTGAGCACCAACGTGGCACAGACAGCGGTGGCCAGAGGGACAAGCCCCCCCCGGCCGGCTGACCAGTGACCGGAGGCGGCGGTGGCCACAGGGCTCCGCGGGGGCCGGGCCCAGGGCAGGGCTGCCCTCCGGGAACAAGGTCACTGCCGCCTGGCGGGGCGGGGCCGGGAGGGCGGGTGGGGGGCGAGGGGCGGCCCCCGGTGGGCAGCTCCAGACCCGCCCGGCCCGTCCGTCCGGAGCAGAGGGCTTTGGGGCCGTGGTCCCTGGGCAGGAGCGAAGGGCCCGCGCGCCGGCCCCTGGGCCCCGGGGTCAGCGGCCCGCGGACCGGCTGTGCCCGGGGACCTGACGCCCGTCCTCAGGGACCAGGCAGGGGCGGAGATTGGGTGCTCCGAGGGGGTGCCCGGTCCTTGGCCCCGGGCAGCGGCTTGGGTGGCGCAGAGGCCCCGGGCGTGACGGGCTGGCTCTGCCCTGAACGGCCCCCCAAAGGCCCTGGAGGGAGCCAGGAGCCCCCGGCCCCATGGCCCCCCTTCTTGCCGTCAGAGGGCAGGGACTGGGGCTCCCCGATGGCTTGGCGACCAGCCAGGCTGGCCCTGGCCGAGCTGCAATACCACACGGTGATAAAAATTTAAAGACAAAAGATTTTAAAATTCCTTCGCGTCGGCTCTGCCCCCGGAGCCACGTTTGGGGTCGGACGTGCGGGGAGGGGCGGCGCCGAGAATAACCGAACGGTTACGAGGAGCCGAGGTTTTTACGGGGCCCCCCGGGCGGCGAGGGGCCGGGGCACGGTGGGGGAGACGCCGGAGGCCCCACGGCCGAGGTTCCCGGGGAGGCGGCTGGAGCCGGGGCGGCCGTGGGCGCCCGACACCCCGATTGGGCACCGGCTGTGAGCACAGCGCCGAGCGAGCCCCCCGCCCCCCCCAGAGAGGCCGGGCCGGGCCGACATGGCGAGGGCGGGCGGGCCTGGGGTTTCCTCTCGGGCCGGACGAGGCTCAGTCCTGGGCTGAGTGTCAGCCAGGAGCCCAGGTCGCTGGTTCAGTCCCAGTCAGGGCAGGTGCCCGGCGGGCGGGCTCGAGCCTCAGTGGGGGGGTGCAGGAGGCAGCCCGCCCAGGACTCTCTCCTCATGGGTGTTTCCGTCTCCTCCTCTCCCTCCAAACCCGGGGAGACACGCTGAGGACACAGCTGCTCTGGGCCGGCCGGGCCTGTCCCCGTGTTCCCGTCTGGGGGTTTGGTTCCCACCAAACGTGAGAATGTTTCCGTTGTTTCCTTCCGTGTTCGCCGCCCCCTCGTCCCTGCCCCACCTCGGAGCCGGAGTCCTCCCACAGCTCCGCCGCCTCTGGCCGGCAGCATCCTCCGTCCGTCCTTCCGTCCGTCCATCCTGGAGTTCCCGCGCCCTCCCTCCTCCCGCTGCCCCCCGCCCCCCGCCGTCTCCCGGGAGCTGCTGTGACCTCTCCACATCCTGCTCCTCACACCTCCGCGTCCCCACCGCCACGCCGCTTCCTGAACACGGCGCCTGGCCGCACCCCCTCTCCCCCACCTCACCGCCCGGCCGTGCCCCCTCGTCTCCCCCCTCCCCCTGCCCGGCTGTGCCCCTTCCCGGCCCGCACCCCCTCGTCCCCCCCGCCCCCCCCCGCCCGGCTGCGGTTGGCTGGGCTTCTGGTCAGGGTCCCCTCCTGGCACTCCCCGGGTGCCTGGGCCAGGTGCTGAGACCCCCCGGGGGCCGGACACCCTGTGTTCTTGGTGCTGTACGGGGTCCTGCCCCATGACCCGCGTGGCTCAGGGGCGGAGCGTCGATCTGGGAACCAGGAGGTCCCGGTTCGGTTCCCGGTTCGGTTCCCGGTCAGGGCACCGGCCCGGGCTGCGGGCTCCGTCCCCAGTGGGGCGCGAGCAGGAGGCGGCTGATCCCCGAGTCTCTCTCATCATCGATGTTTCTCTCTCCCTCTCCCTTCCCCTCTGAGATCAATAAAAACATTAAGAGAAGAAGGAGAGGAGGAGAGCTCAGCGCGGCTGGCGGGAGCCGGGGAGGCAGAGCCACCGTGTTCCGTATCGATGCCTCCCGCCGGAGCTGGGCCTGCGGAGAGGAAACGGAGGCAGCGGGAGGCGGCGGCCTGCACACGGAGCTCCTCGCCTACGTGGCCCTGCGGGGACTCGCTCCACTTTTCTTAAAGAAACTGGGCAGCAAATAAGGACTGGACGTCACATGTGACTGCATGACACCAAGAACTGGTCACAGTTTCCACTGTGCAAAGGGACAGGCCCCGAAGAGGTGAGACTCTGGCTGAACGACGTAACATTTCTGCTGGTTAAGAACGTTTGGTTGTGGTAACTGGCCTTCAGCTAAAACAGAAAACTGCCTGGGAACATGAAAACATGCTTCTCATGCCGTGGTAACACAGCCCCCATGGGTGCTGGTATAATGGTAAATAATGTCAAGCTCCATTTCCTAGCAATTATTAGTTATATAAGGGAATTCTGTCTGCAGAAGAAGGAGAAGGAGACAGAGTCGGACCCTTTGGGGCTTTGCTGTTAAGCTTTGCCACGCGGGTTTGAGGGGTTCAATCCCCAGGGAGGGGCCCGGTGCCCACACCCCGTGGCCGCGCCCTCGCCGTCCGAGGCCCGAGAGGGTCCCGTCAGAGCTGCGTGGCCTCCGGGCCCTGACGGCCTCTTCTGGGTCAGGGCCTCAGGGCTGGCAGACGAGGGTGAGCATACGGACCCCGAGCGGAGCCGTGGCCCAGGCGTGGCCATGCACCCGGCGGACCCGGGGCAGCAGCCACGCTCCGTGCCTGGCTCTCAGGCCTCCGAGTGGCCGGGCCGGGATACCCACGGCGGAGCCGAGAAACCGCCACCACCGCGAGGGGGCGGAGCCCCGGCCCGCACAGCCGGCCCTCCGCTGGGGCAGCTGGGACGGTGAGGCTCGGGAGCCGCGTTGGCCCCGGGGCCGAGCGCCCGGTGGGCGGCGAGAGGAAGGGCCCTTCCCTGGTGAGCCAAGCCCGTCCACCCCAGCCCAGCCTGCCCTGGGGTGTGGCCTGGCGCCCGAGGTCAGACAGGCGGCCGTCGGAGACCAGCTCAGAAACCACGGCCCAGCCACCTGGGTGCAGGGGCTCGGCGTGGGTGTGCCCCGTGGCTGGTGAGGGAGGCCCCCGGAGCCAGGGTCGGGCCCGCTGTGGGGGAGCGCTCGCACAGCCTGTGGTCGCCGCGGTGACGAGGTTCACGTGGAGCGGGGGGAGCCGCCCCAGTCAGACACAAACTGGGGGAGCCAGGGCTCTCCCCACCTGACCCGCCGCGGGGGCGCGAGGCCAGGCCTCTGTGGGCGCCTCCCTGGGACCCCCAGAACCGGAGCCACAGCCCGGGGCTCAGCCGGCCGAGGAGGCCCCTCTGTCCCTGGGGCAGCGGGGGGGGAGGGGGGACTCCTTACCCGGCTCCGGGGTCCGGGGGGTCCCAGGGCCACGCTGAGCCTCCGAGTGAGCCCCCGCCCCCCCCACACACACAAGAGGCTAATGAACCCGCCTGGCCTGGGTGAGGGGTTGGCACCCTTTGGGGGCCCCGTCCCGGGGGCAGTGGGCTCCAGGCCCAGGGGAGCCTGCCGGGTGTTCTCAGTTTGGGGGTACCTGCGAGTGGTGCCCCAATGACTGCCGGAGCACCCCCAGCCTCTCTCTGCGGGGTGCCCGCTCCAGCCCTGTCAGGCGGAGGCATTGCTGGCTAAGGGGGGTGGGGTGAGGGCGGCCAGCTGCTCCCCCCGACCTGCTCCCCTCACCGCGCTGGGTCGCACAGGCCCTCACAGCCGCTAGCAGTTCCCGGCGTCAGGCACCCGCCCACCCGTCCTCTTCTCTGAGCGCCCCCCGCAGGCCCCGGCCGGGAGGGACGGGGGACAGAGGCCTAGCCCACCGCAGGCCCCGGCCGGGAGGGACGGGGGACAGAGGCCCAGCCCACCGCAGGCCCCGGCCAGGAGGGACGGGGGACAGAGGCCCAGCCCACCGCAGGCCCCGGCCAGGAGGGACGGGGACAGGCCCCGGGCCTGCAGCCTGGACGCCCTGTGGCTGCAGCCCCACGTCATGGCCCTTGGCCTCCCCGGGGGCTGCTCTCCCTGCCTGCCCCCCCCATGTGGCTGCTGAGCTCCCAGGAGCTCCCCCCGCTGGGCCCCCCAATTGGCCAGGACACTGCCCGGGCTCAGGCCCCCCGCGGCCAGGAGGAGCCCCTGACCGCACTCCCTGTGACCAAGGCTTCTCCCGAGGGGCTGGCATCCGAGAGGACAGGTGTCCTCTGGGACCCGGGACCCTGTGGCCGCTGCCCGAGCTCCTGGGCCCGCAGGGCCGGCCGGTGGGCTCCTGCCCAGGCCGCTCTGCCCAGAGTCCGTGGGCGGGGTGTGTGTGTGTGTGTGTGTGTGTGTGTGTCCTGTGGCCAGGCTGCGGCGGGTGAGGGGGTGCCGGCCCAGCCGCGGGGGTCAGGGGGCGAAGGCCGTGTTTGCTGTGATGCTCAGGGGTCACCCCGGACCTGAGTGGAGGGGGCGCGGGCTGTGGGCCCCAAACACTGACCCAACAGAACCGCTAACCGGCTCCCCCTGTCGGCTAACGACCGCGGAAGCGCCGGCCACAGAAGGAAGTCCCGGTCACACCCGTTCTCCTCCGGGCGGGCGGCCCGGGTCTCTGGAGCCTCACAGCAGCCGCGGGCGAGGCGGGCGGCTTTCCGGCCGTGGCCGTGGCCGTGGCCGTGGCGTTGGCGTGGAGCCGGCGGAGGGCTGTGCCGGCTCCGACCCTGAGGCCCCCATCGGTTTAGGGGAAAGAGGCTCCCGGGGAGAGGCCGTGGAATCCAGGCCGGGCTTTGCGGCCCACACCGTCGGCCTGTCATGTTGTGAAATTCCGTCATGTGCCAGGAATGTCTCCGCAGGAATGCCGGCTGCAGCGGGCGGCCTCCCGGAGCGGGAAGCGGTGACGGGCAGGCTCACCTGGCCCGGGGCGGCGGCTGGGCACCACGGGCACCACGTGGGGAGAGTGTGAAGCCCGTGGGCAGCGGGACAGCCGGTCCCGGCCCCCCCACCCCCCCGCGCCATCCGCGCCCTTTCCCTGGCGAGGGGGCTGGCCCTGGCTTTGAGGGTCACCGGGCGGAGGAAGGGGCTCCTGGCCCGGCTGAGGCTGCGCGGAGGCCGAGAGGGCCGTGGCCACCAGCCTGGTCAGCTCACAGCCCAGGACTCGTGGCCGAGGGACGGCCTTGTCCACGCGGGTCTCCCCGGTGGGGTGCGACCACCTGGTCGCTGCTTCTCCCCGGCCCTGGACCGGGGGCCGACCGGGAGGCAGAGCTGCTCACGGAGGCTCCTTCGTGCCAGCCCGGGGCTCCGCCATGGCCCTGCCACCAGAGGCTCCTCGCCCTGTGCCCACGGCCCACAGCCACGTCGCCACTGTGTCCACAGCCACGCCACCCTGTGCCCACGGCCACGTGCCGCCGTGTCCAGGCCCCACGGCCAAGTCGCCACCGTGTCCAGGCCACAGACGCAGTGCGGGGAGCAGGACGCAGTGCGGGGAGCAGGACGCAGTGCGGGGAGCAGGGCCGGGCAGCCTGCTGGACTGGGCTGGGCCTTGCGGGCTCTGCCTCTGCCTGAGCCAGCTCCGGGGGGACCCGAGGCGCCCGTACTCCATCCAGCAGCGGGTCAGGCCAGCGGCCCCTGCCCCCCTTGCAGAAGGAGGGTTGCCCAGAGAACCCGTGGGGGGAGGCCTCACAGCAGGTCCTCAGGGCGGATGAGGCAGCCCCGTGCGGGGGGCAGGGGGCAGGAACATCCGGGCAGAAAGCGCCGGGGGCTCCAGGGGCAGGAGCTGGCACCCCTCCTCCACCTGCGTGTGGCCCTCGTCCACAGCCTGGAGCCCGGGGGGGCTTCCAGGGCATCGGGGGGATCCAGTCCCTGCCCCCCTCCTGCGGCTGAGCCCCTGCAAACGCCCCGCCCCCGGGGACCAGCAGGAACCACACACCCTGGGCCGCGGCCCGCGAGGCAGGGCCTTAATGCAAACCAGACGCCCGTGCGGCCGGCCTCCGCCCGCGGCGGGGAGGCGGCTCCGGCTCCGGGGCTTCTGGGTCCGGAGCCCGTGCGGGCGGAGGGAGCCGGTGCCGACAGAGCCGGCCGCCGGGGTGGGTGGGGGGGCATCTGAGGCCGAGCAGGGGCCCCGTTGCCCGGGGGGGCTGGGGGGACTCGGCACAGAGCTGGGTCCCTGGCGGAGGCCTGAGGCCCAGGCCCCTCAGCAGGGCGGGCGGGAGGGTGAGGAGGAGGCCCAGGGCCCCTGAGGACCAGATGGGGTGAGGGTGGGAGGGAGGGGAGGGTGGAAGGGTGAGGGGGGCTGGGGCTCTGAGGGGAGGAGGCCATGGGCTGGCACTCCCACGTGTCTGTGTGGCCCAGCCCGGTGCCCGCAGGTGCCCCTGAGGGAAGCGCCCGCCGCACCCCTCCCGCTTCCGGTCATGTGCCCTCATCCCTCGTCCCTCCTCCCCTTGTCCCCGAGGGGCTGGGGAGGGGCGCCGGGCTCCCCTCAAGCAGCAGGCCCGGCGGGTCCCACAGTCCAGGCCACAGAAGCCTGTGGCGTCTGCAGGGCTGAAGGCGGGGGAAACCGAGGCAGCTGTGCCCCGTGCTCCCCCCCCCCAATGTGCACCCCTGGGGCAGCAGACGACCCCCCAATGCCCCGAGGGCGGCCCCTCCTACCTGCCGCCTCCCGGAGGGTCCTGCGTGGTGGGCATCCCTGTCCCGGGGCCTGGGCCGCCTCTGGGCCGGCCGCTGGCCTCCTGGGGGAGCAGGGGAGGCTCAGGGGCGCCCGCAGCCCCAGCCCCCACCCCGGCTGCCGCGGGGCCGCGTGTGGCCCGGCCGGGGGCTCCCCGCCCCTACCTCCTGCGGGCCGCCCAGGAACGGGACCGGGTGGTGGCCGGGCGGGGGCGCCCCGAGGCGGACGTCCTCGAACTGGGCCCAGCCCTGCCACGCTCGCCGGCAGCCCTCCGGACAGCGCCCCCCGGCTGCGGAGAGAGAGGGGGCCCCCGAAGGACGACCCTGAGCACCCGAGCCCGGCCACAGCCCTTCCCGCTGCCCAGCGGGGGGCTCCGGCCACAGCGGGGGCGGCCGGCGGGGGGCTGGGCGGGCTCCGGCACAGCAGCCCCCCCAGATCCCCCGGAGCCTGTGACAAGGACACCCCCCGTCCTGGCTGCACAGGGGGGACTCGGCACGGAAATCAGGAGACGCCGAGGCCCTCAGGGTCTGGCCGGGCCTGGTGTCCCTGCAGGGGGTACCCCTCCGTGGCCCCTGCCCCTCGTGGCTCCCAGGTGTGAGGGTGAAGGCCCCGCTGCCCTCCCTCCCCCGCCCCGGCTCCCCCGCAGGAGGGCAGGTCCGCCCCGCCCTCCCTCCGCGCTCCCCACGGGGACGGCGGCGGAGGCTGGTGCAGGGGCTCGGCGAGCGGACGGCGTCTGTCCCCGGGCACTGGACGGGCCCCGGCCGAGGCCTGACCGCCCCTCCGCCCCTCCGCCCCTCCCCCCCGAGCCCGCGTCTGTGAGGGGGAGAGGCCCCGGCCGAGGCCTGACCGCCCCTCCGCCCGCCCCCCCGAGCCCGCGTCTGTGAGGGGGAGAGGCCCCGGGCCCAGCGTGTCCCGAGTGCAGGTGGAGGGGCTGACCTCACGCACACGCCCCGCCGCTGTCTGTCGCCGGGACAAGGCCCCAGCTCTGCGCCCTCGGCCCTCTGCCCGGGGGGGGGGCACGCGTGTGCTGGACGGCGGGCACTGAGGCCGCAGCTCCTCCATCACAGCCTCGGACCCCGAGGCGTCTCCAGGGGCTCGGGGCGCAGAGGGCATCGGGTGCAGATCCCCCGCCGCCACGCCGGCCGAGCCTCCTCCCTCAGCGCCTGGACACGCGTGTGGTTTGCCGCCTTCGGCACCCGCTCTGCACACACACGCCACCCACACGGGCCTGCACCCCGGCCGCCAGCTGGTCCACGTGTCCATCCACGTACGTCCCCCAGTGACACCCCCACCCAGCACCCCGGCCGCCTTTCTGAGGCACAGTCCCTCCCCCTCACCTGCGCCCCTCCAGGCCCCCATCCCGGCCTCTCCTCGGCCCCACCTTGGGGTGCAGCCAACGGCCCAGCCTCTCACCCCCCTTGCTCTGAGCCCCCACTCCTCACGCTCCAGCCTGGAGTCCAGCCCCACACGCCCTCCTGGCCCCAGGCAGGCCTCCGGCATGGCCACACCCTCAAGCCACACCCGCCTCACCCCTTCTCCTGGGCTCCCCTGGGCCCCTCGGCCTCACACCCCAGCCTGGGTGCTCCCACCCCCTGCAGCCCCTCTGCACCCCTCTGCACCCCGAGGCGAAAAGGCTGCGGCTGCCGGCAGCTCCCACAGGAAGGAGGGGCGGCCGCCCGGCCGGCAGGGCTCCGGGGACAGAGCATCGGCCTGCGGACCGGAGGGTCCGGGTTCGGTTCTGGTTAAGGCCAGGCCCGGGTTGGATCACCAGTGGGGGGCGTGTAGGAGGCAGCCGTCCATAATTTCCTCTCATGGTTGAAGTTTCTCTCTCCCTCTCCCTTCCGCTCTGAGGTCAACAAAAATAGATTAAAAAACAGAGAGACGCCCAGGGCAGGGTGCCGGCCGCTGCCTCCCGCAGCTGAGCTCGGGCCTGAGCACCCTCAGAGGAGGAGGGGGGGACCCGCCTCACCGCGGCCCTGAGCGGCTCCTGGTGCACTTGGGCGCTGCCCGGCCAGGGCGCCCGGAGCCGGGCCTGCGGGCAGAGCCCCCGGCTCGGAGCCGCCTGCAGCGGCGGCAGCAGAGGGCGGTTATGGCAACTGCGGCTTCGTCAGCAGGACGGGTCCCCGGAGGGACGGGCAGGCCGAGCGGCCGGGGCGGGCGGTGTGACCTCTCCGAGGAGCGTGTCTGTTAATCACCTTTCACAGGACTCCATTAGCTCCCTAATCGCCTGTGTAGGGCGCGGGGACGGCCGGGAGGCCGCTGGAAACGGGACCCCGGGGGCCGCCAGGTGGGGCCTCGGTGGCTCGGGGAGGGGCTGGGCCTCGGGGACGGGAGGGCCCGCGGGGCAAAGACACAGGCTCCTCCTCAGGGCGGACGCAGGGCCAGGGCCTGGCTCCTCAGACGCCTCCCCAGGCCCGGGGCGAGGCCTGGCCCGTCCGGCTGATGCCCAGACCCCGAGGCCCCGGCCGCAGGGAGGGCGCCCCCGCGGGCCAGGGCAGGCGTGGCCAGGCCGAGGCCGTGGGGCCCCTGAGGGGCGCCCTGTGTCTCCGCGGGGACAGGAGGGGCCCCTGTGCGAGCCCCGCCAGAGGCGTCCGTCCCCGGGGGCGCAGTCAGGCCGTCCGCCTGCGGGCCGGAGGGAGCCCCAGCGCCCCTTTCCCCCGCTGCCCCCTCGCCTCTCTCCCCAGGATCCTGGAGCCTCTCCCCCTGGCAGACCCCACGGAGCTGCCGGGAGGGGCTGATGCGTGTGGGTCCCAGGCAGCTGCCCTCTGGCTGTGCCCACGTGGCCGCAGGCCGAGGGAGGCAGTGCCCGGGTCCCCGGGCAGGAAGGAGCGGCCCCGGGTGCTCCCCCGAACCCCAGGCCGTCTGCCCCCCGCCGCCCCCGCCCCCACGCCGCCGGCTCCTCCTCCTCACGGAGCCCCCAGAGCGCGGGGCAGCTGGGGCAAGGAGCCCACGTCCCGGACAGAGGGAGGGCGTGTGGCCTCGGCCCCTCGGGGGCCCGGCTCCCGGCACACACCCCCGACACCCCGGTCTGAGTTCACCCCATGCCGCGTGCTGGCCCGGGAGCCCCTCCGTGCAGACCTGGGACAGGGCACCAGGCGCCGATTCCCCTCCGCGCGGACGGGCTGCTCTGCCGCAATTAACCAGGCAATTAGCACTAACGCCGTCGCCCCCGGAGGCCCGTGGCTCAGTCGCTTTATGGCCGATCGGCTGAGCGGCAAAGGGCACCTTGGCTGTTAAAATCCCGACAGCGGCGGGCGCGCCCGGCTCCATCGGAGGACGCAGAGCCACGCGGTCGACAAGGAACCACTCGGGCCCGCTGGAGGCACTTCCTGGAGGGTTTCCTTCATTAAAAAAAGCCCAGCCCGTGTAGCTCAGTGGTGAGCGTCCACCTAGGCACCAAGAGGTCAGGGTTAGATTCCCAGTCGGGGCACAGCCCGGTTTCAGGCTGGATCCCCAGTGGGGGGCGTGAGGAGGCAGCTGGCCCATGATTCTCTCTCCTCATTGATCTCTCTCTCTCTCCCCCTTCCTCCCTGAAACCAATAAAAACATATTTATAAAAAGCAGCAGTGCCTGGCCTTGGTTGCGGGCACATCCCCAGTGGGGGAGGTGCAGGAGGCAGCTGATGGATGTTTCTAGCTCTCTCTCCTCCCCCTTCCTCTCTGTAAGAAATCAGTAAGATATATTAAAAATAAAACGTAAAAAGCAGCAGCAGAGCAGCGATCTGAGCTCTGGGCCCGCTGCAGCGTGTGAGGTTCCATATTCGGAGACAGTGGGACCCGCGGGGCCCAGCCAGCCCGACCAGGTGTCCCCCCAGCGCCCCGGCAACGGCCAGCACGGACATCGGGGCCAGTGGGCTAACAGACGGGGTCTCGGCAGACACCCCCTGAAAACAAGAGCGTAAAAGGTCCAGTGAGAGCTGAGGCGGGAACCAGGACAGGGAAGGGACTGAAGGCAAAAACCGTCGGAATAGAAATCAGCGACTCTGTTCCCGGAATTGGTCTGGACCGGATCCCAGCGGCGCTCGGCGGTCTCAGACACACGGGTGTGTGTCCCCCCGCCCCCCGGCCAGGCAGCACCCACAGGCACGGCGGACCTGGCGGGGTGCTGGCGCCCAGGGCAGCCCAGGGCGGGCAGGGCCAGTGCCCGGCCTCCATGGCCTCCCTCGGCCGCTTCGGACTGACACCCTCGGGCGGAGGTGGCCCCGGGCGGGCGGGCTCCCTCGCAGGGGCCACGAGTCCGGCCAGGCTGCCCTCAGGCCTCCTCCAGGCCGGTCCCCCCCCCCACAGCCGGCAGCACCTGACGGCCCGCCCGGGGCACCCGCTGCAGGTCCCGGACCTGCGGACGGCGCTGCGGCCTGGCTCGGCTCGCCCACCGCGCCCACCGCGCCCACAGGCTCAGGCCCGGGCCTGGGTGCCCGGCGCCCGGTGGGCAGCCCCAGCCTGGCGTCTCACCCACGGCAGGGCACCTGGCACCGTCCCCCCTGTGCCGGGCGCCCGCGCCCCCCCACGCCGCGCTGGCTGCACTCACCGGGCAGGCCCCCGGGGGCGTCTCCCTGGCTACACGCGGCGTCCGGGGTCTGCGCCGCCGCGGGGTCTCCCGAGGGGGGTGACGCGCTGGCCCAGGCACGTTCCGGGCCCGACGGGCGGTCAGACAGCGGGTAGGGGATGCACTGGAACCCACTGCGGAGGGGGCGGGCTGGGCTCCGCAGGGCGCCACTGGGGACCCCCGGCCGTGGGAACAGGGGGCCCCGGGGCACCCCAGGGGGGAGAAAGGGCCCGCTGCCCTGAGATAAGGGGGTGCAGGCGGCGGGGGGCGGGTCTCACTCTCGGACCCCCTGAGGCCCCGTGGAGCCCAGCCCGCCCCCCCCCGCGGTGCCCACACCCCCCCGCGGTGCCCACTCCCCCCCCCTGCGGTGCCCACTGCGTGCCCGCGCCTCTGCCTCCTCCCCAAGACGGAGCGTGTGTGCTGGTGGCTGTGTGCCCCGTGCGGGTGGGAGCAGGCGGCCCGGGGGGAACTTCCGGTCATCCCCCCCCCCCCCCCCCGGCTGAGGGGCCCTGCCCGCCCCCTCACTCACAACGGGGTCTGGATGGGCGGCTCCCGCTGGCCGGCGTCCACGCTGAAGAAGCTGACCTTGGAGTAGGCCGGCAGCTGCACGTACCGGACGCCCGCGGAGACCCTCAGGACCCGGCCGCCCTCGCCTGGGGGGGGAGCGCGCTGGCCCAGGAGTGGGGCCGTGGAGCCACCCCGGGGACACTGCCCCTCACTCCCGCCTGCCCCCACGGAGACCGGGCGCCACCCCGGGGACACTGCCCCTCACTCCCGCCTGCCCCCACGGAGACCGGGCGCCACCCCGGGGACACTGCCCCTCACTCCCGCCTCCCCCACGGAGACCGGGCGCCACCCCGGGGACACTGCCCCTCACTCCCGCCTCCCCCACGGAGACCGGGCGCCACCCAGGGGACACTGCCCCTCACTCCCGCCTGCCCCCACGGAGACCGGGCGCCACCCAGGGACACTGCCCCTCACTCCCGCCTCCCCCACGGAGACCGGGCGGGGAGGGAGGGCCCACCGTGGCCTGCAGGACCCGGCTCGGGGGGAGTGGACACGGGGACCGAGACGCACCCACGGGTCCCACGCGAGTGCCAGGAGGCAGAGCGGCGGGGGGCTCGTGGGGCCGGGGGTGACGGGCTGCCCGCGGTGGAGGGCCTGTCTGGCCTGTGCGGTGGAGACGGCTGTCCGACTGCGGGTTTACTAAAATTTACGGAAAACCGTGGGATCACGGATTCAGGTGAGCTTTGTGGTGTGTAAAGGACAGCGCAGGAAGTGGTTACGTAGCCGATTGTGAGTGAACACACGTGGTGCGGCCACCCCTCGGCGTCCTGATTAATGCCTGCTGAGCTCGGCCGGTGTGGCTCCGTGACTGAGCATCGACCAATGAACCAGGAGGTCAGGGTTTAATTCCAGATCAGGACACAAGCCCGGTTGTGGACTTGATCCCCAGTAGTGGGTGTGCTGGAGGCAGCTGATCTATGATTATCTCTCATCATGGATGTTTCTTTTTTAAAAAAAATATATTTTATTGATATTTTACAGAGAGGAAGAGAGAGGGATAGAGAGTTAGAAACATCGATGAGAGAGAATCATCGATCAGCTGCCTCTTGTACACCCCCTACTGGGGATGTGCCCAAAACCAAGGTACATGCCTCTGACTGGAATCGAACCCGGGACCTTTCAGTCCGCAGGCCGACGCTCTACCCACTGAGCCAAACCAGTTTCGGCTCGTCATGGATGTTTCTATTGTTTCTATCTCCCCCCCCCCACCCCGTTCCTCTCTGACGTCAATCTATATATATAAAAGCCTGAGTGACCATCCAACCTTCTGACCGTCAGACCATCTGACCGGTAGCTATGATGCACACTGACCACCAGGGGGCAGACGCTCATCGCAGGAGCTGCCCAGCTGCGGTGACTTGGCAGCTGCGGTTCTCGGGTGACACACCCGGAGCCAGAGAGGAGGGGGCCGGTTCCGGGTGCGTCACCGGAGAACCGCCCTCTCGCGATCGGGACCCCTCGGGGATGTCAGAGAGCCTGCCAGCCCGGTCCCTGCAGGCCAGGCCGAGGAGCCCCACTGCCCGAGGGGCAGGGGCAGCCGGCCAGGAAGGGGCCACGGGAGGCCGGCTCCAGGGCCTGTCCGGCCCGTCTCGCCCAGTCCCGCCCTGGGGGCCACCTTCCAATTAATCTCCTCTCAGTGCGCACGAATCCGTGCACCGGGCCTCCAGTAAAAATACATTTGAAAGACCTTGTTGAGCTGAGGCGAGTGTGACATCAGGAATCCTGTGCGGTTATTAGCGGGTCCTGCTCCCCCTGTAGCCCCCCACCCCCCGCCGTGGCTCAGGTGGACGTCGGCCTGTCCCTCCCGGCCTCACCACCGGCTGACCGGTCCCGGGAAGGGCAGCAGGACGGGCTGGGGCCTGGGGGGGTGACGGGGGGGGTGATGGGGGGATGACAGGGGGATGAGGGGGGGATGGCTGGATTCCCTCCCAGGCCAGGCCTCCTCCCCTCCTGGCCGGACCGGCCTCCCAGACGCGCCCGGCTGCACCGTCACCGTCCTCTCGCTCTGATTGCGTGACCACCGCACACGGGCATGCACACACACACACGCTCACACAAGCTCACACACGTGTGCACACGCATGCACACGCATGAGGCTTCCTGCTCACCGGCGGCGACCGTCCAGTCGTCCTGCAGCAGCTGCACGTGCACCGAGAAGGAGGCGCCGGGGGCCACCTCCAGCACCGCGGGGCCCAGGATCACGGTCCTCACGGCGCGGCCTGGGGGAGCAGAGGGGCTGCCGGTGCCGGTGCCGGTGCCGGTGCCGGTGCCGCCGGCCTGCGGTGCCCGAGGCCAGAGCCCCCGTGGGCGACACCCCGCAGCGCTCCGCACCGAGGGCCCCGCTTGCCGGTCACACAGGCAGACGCAGAGGCCAGCCCCTGACCGGCCGCCTGGGGGGGGGCGTCCCTGAGGCGTCGCGGTGCCCAGGCCGGTGGGTGGCTGCGTTTGGGGTTTTCCCGCCGGGATTCTTTGGGGCAGAACCGCCCGCTCCCACCTCCCGGGCACCAAGTGCTGGGGGCGCGGGGTCTGGGGGCTCACGCTGGACCGGCCCCTGACCCCCTCCTGCCCGGACCCCCTGCGTCTGCGGGCGGCTTGGTGTGGGCGGGTCCCCGCACAAGGACCCTCTGGGATCTGCCCCCCAAGAGTGAGGCCTCTCGCACAGCCCGACGGGCACTGGGGCTTCAGGCAGGGACCAGGGAGCAGGGACCGGGGACCGGGGACCGGGGACCAGGGAGCAGGGACCGGGCAGAGGGGGCCAGGGACCGGGGAGAGGGGACCGGGGACCGGGGACGGGGGACCAGGGACCAGGGACCGGGGAGAGGGGGCCGGGGACCGGGGAGAGGGGACCGGGGAGAGGGGACCGGGGACCGGGGACCAGGGGACGGGAGGAGCGGGGCCGGCGGAGGAGGGAGAGCAGGCCCCGGGGCGGTGGGCCTTCGGGGGGCGCCCAGCAGGGTAACCAACGCCAGAGCCCACTTGGGGGGGGAGTTGGGGCAGTCGCCACCCCGGATCCTGCTGGGGGAGGTGAGGCTGGGTCACACCCAGGGGTTCGGACAGGACCCTGATGTGGAAGTGATGTGACTGAGGAGCCTGAGGCAGGGGGGCCCCTGCAGGGCCAGGCTCCTCCGGGAGGCTCCGTTGAGGGGGTGCCTGGCTGTGGGGGGCCCTGCACCCCAGGGGTCCGCCCTCCCCCAGGCCCCGGCACGCCCTTTCCCAGGCCCTAGGCCCGGCCGGCTCTGCGGTGCCCGGTGGCCTCTCCCCGCCAGTCACCCTGGTCCTGCCGGGGCCACTGAAAGCTCAGGGGGCAGCCCCAGAGGAGGCCCCTGCGGGCCCCGGCCACCTGTGCTCAGGCTCGGGCAGGCTCAGGGGGGACCGGGCGGGCTGTGGGTGGGGGACCCCGGGATCGGAGCGCCCAGCGCTGGAGGCCCTGCCTGCACGGCCCCCTTGGGTGCAAGCCTGACGGGCCTCGGAGGTCAGGAGCCGGGGAGCCGCGGGGAGCGTTTTCTCGGGGGGTTCAGCTCCCCCTTCAGCCGGGCCCCCCGCTCCGCCGGCGCCTGGCCAGGGCCCCTGGGAAACGCAGCCAGACCCGGGCGGACCCAGGAGGGGCACCTACCCACGGGGTGGCCGCTGATCCACAGGCCCCGGTAGACGACCCCGGAGCAGTGGGCCACGCTGCCCAGGCCGCTGAGGACGTCGCTGTGCCACTGCCCCTGCGGGGGGCGGGGGCGGGGGGCAGGGGGAGCGGGGGCGGGGATAGGGGGAGGGGGGAGCGGGGGGCGGGGGCGGGGATAGGGGGCGGGGGGAGGGGGGGCGGGGGCGGGGGGAGCGGGGGCGGGGATAGGGGGAGGGGGGAGCGGGGGGCGGGGGCGGGGATAGGGGGCGGGGGCGGGGGGAGCGGGGGCGGGGATAGGGGTGGGGGGAGCGGGGGGTGGGGGCGGGGATAGGGGGAGGGGGGAGCGGGGGGCGGGGGCGGGGATAGGGGGCGGGGGCGGGGGGAGCGGGGGCGGGGATAGGGGTGGGGGTTAGGGCCACGCGTGTCCCCTGGGGTCGGAGCCTGCGCGCTGCGGGCCAGACCATCCCGTCCCCGGGGCTCCTCTGGCAGGCCTCCCCCGAGGGCCCTGGGCCTGCAGACTGAGCTGTACCCGCCCGCCACACCAGGGGCCGCTGTCCAGCAGACCCTCCCCGTCTCCCGGTCCCCAGGCCACGGCCCACCGGCATCCACTCGCAGCTGCGACGTGGGCAGAGCTGCGCTGCCCCCTGGTGGCGAGTGGACGGGCGGCAGGCAGGCACCGGGCGAGCCTGGCGTTGGCAGGAGCCTGCCCCACCTCCGGCCTCTCGGCCTCTCCGTGCCGGCCAGGGAGGCCAGGGAGGCCCAGCCGTGCCCGGCCAGGGAGGCCAGGGGGCGGCCGTGACCCCGGCGAGGCCCTGGGCGCCTGGGGGCCGAGGGAGGACCGGGTCCCGGGAACATAGCTCTTCCTCGCGCCCGCTCTGCGGGTCCGCCTGCCGTGCCCCTCTGCCAGCTCCAGCCCAGCCGGCCCTCCTGCGGCCGCTCCCGTCTCCAGGGTTCGGCTCCCCTGGCCACACCGAGCACAGCAGCCTCCAGCCACCAGCTGCCCCTCGTCCACACGTGGCCCCATGACCGGGTGGGGGGCAGCCTGGCTCGGGGGCACATGGGCCTGGGCCTGGGCGGGGGCTCCCCACGCGCCTGAGCCTCCTCACCCATGTGCCGCCCCTAAAGCTGAGGTGGTGCTTTCCGTAGTGACGGGGGAGGAGGGAGGGGGGAGGAGAGAGGAGGGAGGGAGGAGGGGGAGGGACACAGGCCGGCCCGGAGGAGCAGAACCGGCACCTCGGCGCCCAGGCGGGCGGTGGGCCGTGGGCTTAGGCACCGGCGGACTGAGGGCCCTGAGCTCCGGCCGCAGGGCGGGGCCGGTGGAGCGGGGCAGCCGGAGCCGGTACCTCGTAGACGGAGCCGTCCGCGCAGCGCAGCTCCCCGTGGCCCTGCCGCTGGTCCCGGACCCAGTCGCCCTCGTACTCGTCCCCGTTCCTGCGGACACGAGGCCGCCTCAGGCCGGGAGCCGCCGGCTCAGCCCGCTCGCTGACCGCAGGCTCTGCTTGGACCGGCGCCGGCAGGAATGGGTGCGCGACAGCCCGGTCCTGAGCGCACATGGCCGCCCCCAGTGAGGGACTCGGCCCCCCAGGTGTGGGCTCAGCCCCCCAGGTGTGGGCTCAGCCCCCCAGGTGTGGGCTCACTCCCCCCCAGGTGTGGGCTCAGCCCCCCCCCAGGTGTGGGCTCAGCCCCCCAGGTGTGGGCTCAGCCCCCCAGGTGTGGGCTCACTCCCCCCCAGGTGTGGGCTCAGCCCCCCCCCAGGTGTGGGCTCACCCCCCCAGGTGTGGGCTCACCCCCCCAGGTGTGGGCTCACCCCCCCAGGTGTGGGCTCAGCCCCCCAGGTGTGGGCTCACCCCCCCAGGTGTGGGCTCACCCCCCCAGGTGTGGGCTCAGCCCCCCAGGTGTGGGCTCAGCCCCCCAGGTGTGGGCTCACCCCCCCAGGTGTGGGCTCAGCCCCCCAGGTGTGGGCTCACCCCCCCAGGTGTGGGCTCACCCCCCAGGTGTGGGACGTGGAGAGACCACAGGGAGGAAGAGGGGGAGGTGAACCCACAGATCCCAGCGGCCGGATTCTGGATGAGAAACCAGCCCAGGAGGGCAGGCCCTCCGTCTGAGGGTCACACACACACACACACACGTACACACGCACACACGGATACATACACGTACATACACACACACGCACACGCACACACACACGGGCTCGGAGCAGTCCGTGCCGAGGGCCGTACTCACGGGAAGGCCATGTGCCCGCGGCCGTGGCGCTTGTTGTTGTGGAAGTCCCCCCAGTACACGCGCCCGTCCGCGTCCACGAGACACCCGTGTCCTGGGAGAAGCCAGAGCCCAGCTGCAGCCCCGGCGGGAGGCGGGGACCGGGCCAGGGCGGGCCCCGGGGCGGCACAGGGGCAGGAGCAGAACGGGCGCCCAGGGGCTGGGGGTGACCGGGCGCCCAGGGGCTGGGGGTGACCGGGCGCCCAGGGGCTGGGGTGACCGGGCGCCCAGGGGCTGGGGGGTGACCGGGCGCCCAGGGGCTGGGGTGACCGGGCGCCCAGGGGCTGGGGTGACCGGGCGCCCAGGGGCTGGGGTGACTGGGCGCCCAGGGGCTGGGGTGACCGGGCGCCCAGGGGCTGGGGGGTGACTGGGCGCCCAGGGGCTGGGGTGACCGGGCGGGGGTGGCTGCCCCGGGGGAAGTGGCTGTGGGGGCAGCTCTCCAGGCCCCGAGGGAGGGGCACACGGGGCTGAGACCTGCTTGTGGGGCGTGTGTGCACGCGTGTTCGTGTGCGCATGCGTGTGTGTTTACTGGGACCTGCGTGTGAGTGGCGAGGCCTGAGTGGCCATTCCAGGGCCTCAGCCCGTGGGGACGCGGCTGTACCATGTTCCGGGTTTTCCGGTTTGGACGGATGGCTGAGCCAGGCCATTCCTACTGCTTTCATTTATTTATTAAAAACGTGTTTTTATTGATGTCAGAGAGGAAGGATGAGGGAGAGAGAGAAACATCACTGACGAGAGAGAATCGTGGATCGGCTGCCTCCTGCTCCACCCCCCCCCTCCCCGGCCCCAGGATGGAGCCTGCAACCCGGGCCGGTGCCCTGACCGGGAATCCAGCCCTGACCTCCCGGTTCCTAGGCCGACCTCAGCCATGGAGCCCGCCGGCCGGGCCCTCCTACTCCTAGCACGAGCAGCCCTCAGAGGACCGTCCTGCTGGCCTCTGGGCAGTGGCTTCCGGGAACCGTGAGCCTTCGGCCTTCGGGCCGTGCCCCCACCCACCGGCCAGCCTGGGGCGGTGAGGAGGCGTGACCGCCAAGGCCTCTGGTGCCGGTGCTTCTGGCCTCCGGGAGCCGAGGCTGCAGCGGGGCCCCGCCCGGGTGGGGCCACCGTGGCCGCCGGGGACCGTGGCCGCCGTCTGCAGACCCCACGCGAGGCCGGAAGACCTGCAGGCTGAGCCCAGGCCAACCTTGGACCCGGGATTGCAAGCAAGTAAGGAAAGGGGGTTGTTTTCAGCCCCTGGGGTTTGTTTTTTGTGTTAATCCTCACCTGAGACCGTTTTCCCATTGATCTTTAGAGAGAGGGGAAGGGAGGGAGCAACAGGACAGAGCGAGGCACATGGGCTGGCTGCCTCCCACATACGCTCCGACCAGGGCCAATGATCGAGCCTGCGACTCGGGTACGTGCCCTTGGCCTGGTCAAACCCAGGACCCTTCGGTCCTCAGGCCAATGCTCTACTCACTGAACAACACTGGCCAGGGCTGGGCCACTAGGTTTTGGGGGGCTTGTCACGCAGCAGTGGCTGGCGTTACAAACACAGCCCCTGCCCCCCCCCCCCCCCGACACACACACACACACACACACACACACACACTGCGCCAGCCACGGCTCCGGGCAGAAGAGTGCACCCTCGCCTGCTCCCCGCCCCACAGTCACGCTGGGCCCCGGTCACCGCGGGGCCGAGCCCACCACCCCACAGGTCGGGCGCTGGGCAGGGGTGCGGGCCCGGGGGCCAGACCTTCCCTCACGCCGTGGGACAGCTCCCCCTCGTAGCGGCCCCCCGCTCTGTACTCCATGACGCCCTGGCCTTGGGGTTCTCCGAAGACGAACTGGCCGGAGTAGGTGTTTCCTGGGGGGCGAGGGGGGGGGGCGGGGTCAGGGTCGGAGCGGGTGCCCGTCGCCTGAGCGGCGGCGGCAGGGCTGTTCGGGCGGACTCTGGTTTGGGAGGGAACATGGGACCTCCCGGTTCCCGCAGAGCCCACCCCGGGGCCTCGGTGGGCAGCGATGTCCCAGATCCGAGGGGGAGCCTTCTCCCCTGGAACTGACCACACGCCTGCCCCGAGGGCCTGAGGGTCCGAGGCAGCCCCTGGCCACGCCGTGGGAACACGCCAGCACCCACCCCGCTGGCACGGCGCTGACAGACCCCTCAGAGCCAGGCCCCGTTCACAGCTGGGAGTGCCTTCCGCGCCGGGAGGGGGACAGTGTGCCAGGGCAGCAGGCGCCGGGGTCTGGGTGTGAGGGGGACGGTGTGCCAGGGGGTCTCGGTGTGAGGGAGACGGTGTGCCAGGGGGGCCAGCAGGTGCCAGGGTCTGGGTGTGAGGGGACGGTGTCAGAGGGTGTGGGTGTGAGGGGACGGTATGTCAGAGGGTGTGGGTGTGAGGGGACGGTGTGCCAGGGGGTCTGGGTGTGAGGAGACGGTGTGCCAGGGTCTGGGTGTGAGGGGACGGTGTGCCAGGGTCTCGGTGTGAGGGGCGGTGTGCCAGGGGTCTGGGTGTGAGGGGGACGGTGTGCCAGGGGGTCTGGGTGTAAGGGGACGGTGTGTCAGAGGGTGTGGGTGTGAGAGGACGGTGTGCCAGGGGGTCTGGGTGTGAGGGGACGGTGTGTCAGAGGGTCTGGGTGTGAGGGGACGGTGTGCCAGGGTCTCGGTGTGAGGGGACGGGTTGCCAGGGGCCAGCAGGCGCCGGGGGCTCCGCGGGGCTGACCTGTGTGGGCCCAGTGGCGGCGGCCCCGGCCCATGATCTCCCCGTCGGCGAACTCGCCCTCGTAGTAGCTGCCGTCCTTAAACAGCAGCTTCCCGCGGCCTGGGAGGAACGGACGTCACCCACGGCGGCCGGGACCGCGGGAGCCCCCACGCTTCTCAGGGCGAAGAGCCGAGGGAGAGCCGCGGCGTGAGTACCGTGGGAGCCGCGGGCAGAAGCGCCGCCAGAAAAGCCGAAAGGCTCAGACAGACGGCGCTGGGCGGCCATGGGGACAGGGGCTCACACGGAAGCACACGGGCCCGGCCACCTGCTCCGGGGCGGACCGTCAGCCCGCGGCCCGGGGTCTCGGCCGGGCTCCGTGTCCAGGCAAGGGCACGACCTTGGCTGTGGGCTCGCTTCTTACCCCCCGTTGGGGTGCGTGTGGGAGGCGAGTGGTTAATGTGTATCTCTGACATCAATACGCTCTCTCTGTCTCTCTCTCTCCCTCCCTCTCTCTCCTCCTCAACAGAACTGTCAGCAGAGCCCCAGGCAGACATGACACTGAGACCGCCAGTGATGGTCAGACACTCGCTTCTCTGCGGCTGAGACGTCCTACGAGAGGAGACAAGCTCTTTCTCGTCAGAGACGCGCCTTGAAGGCGGGAAGGTGGAGGCCCGGGCAGGCCCACCCAAGGCCTTTCCTGGGTGAAGGTGGCCGTGAGGGCCCAGTCCCACCGGCACCCGTCCCCTCTCCCCCCTCCCCCCAGCTCCCCAGGGGGGCAGCCTCGGGGAGAGGCCAGAGGCTTCTTACCGTGGGTCTTCCCTCCTTTCCACTCCCCTTCGTATCGGAAGAAGGAGTTGGGGTACACGTAGACGCCGTAACCTGACGTGGACAGGACACGGTGAGCATGTGGCACGGGCAACCCAGATGGCGGCCGGCCCAGGCTCCAGCTGGGCGGGCGGGGGGCCCTCCAGGGGTCTGTGCACTTCCCAGCATGGCTGCCCCGGGCTTCAGTCTGGGGTCGGGACTTGACCTGTTTACTGCCCACCCCATTCCCCTCCCTCCCTCGTTTGCCTATGCACCAAGCATGCTGAGCGGGCCTACTACGAACAGAGGCAGGCCCAGCAGGAGGGCCTTGAGAGTGGAGAGTGGACTTCTGAGCTGAGCCTAGCCAGCAGAGGGAGGTGAGGGCATGCGGGGGTGGGGTGGGGGTGAGGGGTAGGGGGTAGGGGGAGAGCTGGCCCCTCCGGTGGCCTCCAGGCCCATCAGAACAAAGCCCTCCCTCCTGCCACGCCGCTGCTGAGCGCACCATCCCCCAACTCTTCCCCCCCAGTCCCCTGGTGTGTGTGGGGGGCACAGCCTGCGGGAGCGGTTTAGGGGAGTTCAGCCCCTTTTCTTTGACTCTGAGGACAGCTCCCGTCAAACCTCTGAACCGCGCGTCCAGGCTCGGGTGCCTCCGGCTCGGTCTCCAGGCCCCGAGGCCCCTCCGGCCCGGCCCCCGGGGCACCCGCACCCGGGGAGACGAAGCCGCTTCCAGGGCCAGGGGCGACCGGCGGGGCTCGTGGAGGTTCGCGTGGGGATCAGGGGCGCGGGTTCCGGACGGAGGCGAGGAAGGGCGTAGGGCAGCCGCCCCCCGCCCGCTGCCCAGCCCTGCAGCCGTTACCGTCCTGTGGCGGCCGCCCCTGCGGGTCCCGACGCTGCGGGCGGGAGCTCCGGGTTCCGGGGCTGGCGGCTGCCATCTTGCCGCTAGCGGTTTACCTTGCCAACCGCGACAGCCTCCTCTATTGGCTGCTTGGTCGCTAGGGGTGTGGTCACGGGCCCAGCCTCTGGGCGATCACAAGATCTGGAGTGGCGTCGTGCGGGCCCGGAGCCAGACGACGCGCCTGCGCCTGCGCGGCACAGCGCATTTCCGGCGCTTACGTTCTTTCCGCCGGGAAAAGACGCCCGCACCGGAAGCGGAAATGGTTGGAGGCTCTTGGCTCCGCCCCGGCGTCCATCTTGGAAGCCCGGAGGCGGCGCCGCGCAGTACAGAGCGGAAGTGCTAGTCTGCCCCTTCCCGGACCGAGCGAAGCGCCGGCGCGGCCCCTGCCCGCGTCCTCCTCCCCGCGGCCCTCGGAGACCGCGCTCGGCCGCTGCAGAGCCGCGAGGTACCGGCGGGCGGCGGGCGGCGGGCGGGGCGGGATAGGCGGGGCAGGAGGGCCGGGCCCGGGGCGGTGGGTGATCGGTCCTCCCTCCCGCCGCGCGTCTGGGAGGGGCCGCCGCCCGCCCGGTGGTGCGGGGCGCCGCGGTCCTCCGTCCCCGCGCCGGTGTCCGGTGTCCGGGGGGCCCGGCGGGAAGGCTGCAGTCGCGCCGCTCGAGATGACACGTCGGTCCCAGGGCACACCCGAGGGCGCCGCCGCCGGCCGGACCCTGTGCTGAGGCCGGGCCCCGGAGCTGCCCGGAGCGGCGCCTCGGCGGGGCTGTGCGGCGGGGCCGGGCGCCGGGAGGCCTCGGCGGTGGACGCGCTCCGCTGAGCGCACGCGGTGGCCCGCTCGGGTGCAGCGAGGGGCCGGGTGGACACCCCGGGGTGGTCACGCCGGGGCGGGAGGAGCCCTCGGCCGTGCGGGGCAGCCGACGAGGGCTGGACGGGCATTTCGGCGGCGGGAGCGGCGCCGGAGGCCGCAGGAGGACGAGGGGCGGGAGGCAGCCGCGCTGGCGGAGGCGGGAGCCTGCGCTGCTCACTGCGAGGAGAGGGGACCCGGAGACGCCCGACGGGCTGCACACAACCCCAGCCTGGTGCTCGGTCCCGCTTTGTGTGTGTGACTGAGAAGAAAGCGTTTCAGTCCAGCTGACAGCTTACCCGCCGCCTGCTGGTCCCAGGCCTCCTGGGCGACAGGCCCAGCCAGGCCCCCTCCAGGCCTGCGCTCCGCGGAGGAAGTAGAGAGAAGCCAGGAGGGACCGGGGAGAGGTGACTGTGCGTTGTGCTGAGGGCCCGGCCAGGACCAGCCCTCGGGTGCCAGGGAGGCCTCGGGCCGCGGTGAACCCCGCCTGGAGGAGCACCGGGGTGCGGGGGTCAGGCCGACGGGCTGGAATGTGGCCCGCCCTTGGCGAGGAAGCCGCAGACTCGTATGCTGAAGGCAGCGCGTTTGACTCCAAAGTTCACATCCTCCGGGTTGTTGACATGTGTGTCTTGGAGACCGGGCTGCTGGTCAGAGGCCGGGAACCTGCAGCGTCCTTACCGGGCAGCAGATGCTCTCTGTCTGGCTCACTCTGGCCTCGGTGTAAGAAAAACCACTTCCGTGGTGAGAAGGTGCCGCTTGGGACCATCCGTCAGGAACCGCAGGATGGCGACTGCTGGGATGCGCTCCTGCTGCCTGGTCAGCTCCTTAGGAAACGCGGATTCTCCCCGGCGGACGGAGAGCTGCCCTCCGGGACCGGACGACGGGAGGGCCCGGAGCGGCATCCCGTCCTGGTCAGCCCCGTCTCTGTGCATCTCCCTGGAGCAGAGGGCACCCCAGCCTCCAGGACACTCCCCGGCGCCCTGCTGGCCGGCTCCTGAGGCAGAGGGGACTGCGGTGACCTTTTTTTTTTTTTTTTTTAAATATGTTTTATTGATTTTTCACAGAGGGGAAGAGAGAGGGATAGAGAGTTAGAAACATCGATGGGAGAGAATCATCGATCAGCTGCCTCTTGCATACCCCCTACCGAGGATGTGCTCGCCACCAAGGTACATGCCCTTGACCGGAATCGAACCTGGGACCTTTCAGTCTGCAGGCCGGCGCTCTATCCACTGAGCCACACCGGTTTCGGCAGACTGCGGTGACTTTCAGTGGAAGTGGTGACTGGGAAATGTTTCTGTCTGAGACCCAGGACCACAGCCCAGCTGCTGCCCTCGCTGCAGAGAGGACGTCCTGCGTGCTCCTGGGGCGACAGCGTGTTGGAGCGCGGGCTCAGCCGGGGGAGGCGGGCAGGTGCCAGCGGTGAACGGAGGGCTGACGGGCCCCAGACGCCTCAGCCTGTGTCCCGTCTGGGAATGAGAACCCTTTCCCAGATGAGGAGCGGCCTCACCGCACAGCTCAGCGGCCGTGGAGACAAACCGCTGTGATGGGGGAGGTGCCGCCTGTGGGCGGGGGCAGCGGGGAGCTTAGGGACAGTAAGCGCCTGGGTCCCGGGTCCTCACTCGGAGGACCGGGCAGCGGCCGGTGGGCCCGTGCTCCTGACCTCGCGCAAGGCGCTCGCTGCCTAGACCTGCTCGTCCGGTGAAGTCGGTGATGCTGCCCACTCGCTGGGTTGCGGGTTCTCGCAGGCCCGTCCCCGGCTGTTGAAATAGTCATGAGCAGCTAGCATTACTCCACCTGCCGATAAGGAACTGGGGCACAGCTGACCCCTGGTCGGACGCGGCCATTCCTCTCGGAGGAGGGGAGGATGCGGCCTGAGGGGACAGGAGAGCCCGCTGGTGTGGCCGCGGAGAGGGGGCTGGGCCAGAGGAGGGCGTTCAGGAGCCAGGCTGTGACAGGAGCAGGTGCTGGAGGCGGGTCTGAGGAGCGGCAGGCGTGGGTGCGGTGGCCCGGCTGTGGCAGGGCGGCTCTGGGTGACGTGGAGAAATGAAAGTCCACCCAGGGCTGCTTTGCATGTCACGTGCCTTCCTGGCCCTCCACCAGCCGTGTCACCTGCTGTTCTTCCAGGCAGCGCACGGAAGGCGCCCGGCAGACGGGTGCGGGGAGGCCGGCCATGGGTGGCACGAGGCCCAGCCCTGCCTCTTCCTGGTTAACAGCGTGTGCGCTTGCTCAGTTACAGGATGTCCGAAGGGGACAGCGTGGGAGACTCCGTCCACGGGAAGCCTTCTGTGGTGTACAGGTTCTTCACACGCCTCGGCCAGGTGGGTGCCGGTGCCTGTGCGCGTGTGCGCGGAGCTGTGACTGAGGTGTCCTGGGGCGGGGGTGTCTGTGGAATGGGGGTAACGGGGGGGGGTGGGGATGACGGCGGTGGTGGGGGTGTCTGTGGAGCGGGGTTGACGGCGGAGATGGGGGTGTCTGTGGGGTGGGGATGACGGGGGGGTGGGGGTGACGGGGGGTGTGGGTGTCTGTGGGGTGGGGATGACGGGGGGTGGAGGTGTCTGTGGAATGGGGGTAACGGGGGGGGCGGGGGTGACGGCGGCGGTGGGGGTGTCTGTGGGGATGGGGGTGTCTGTGGGGTGGGGATGACGGGGGGGTGGGGGTGTCTGTGGGGTGGGGATGACGGGGGGGTGTGGGTGTCTGTGGGGTGGGGGTAAGGGGGGTGGGAGTGACGAGGGCTGGGCAGGCAGGCACAGGAGCCTCGCACTTGCTCTCAGGACCGGCTCCCTCTGTCAGGAGCCGTGTCTTCTAAGGGGCCATGGATGACCCTGGGCTTTGCCACATACTTGGTTTCTGGGTTGTTTTCCAACCTTTAATAACGAGGAAACCATCTCAGCTTCCAAGTGGTACAGACTGAGCGGCGCCCCTTTCCAACACCTGCCTCTGCACCGTGGCCGCTCGCCGTGTGCACTCCGTGCTGGGCAGCGTGGGCTGGGACAGCCTGTGCGGCCAGCGGCACCTCCACGGTGCCCAGCACCACGCGGTCTCCGTCCGGGCGGTCAGCCCCGGGCGTCTGCGCGCCGTGCTGCCCGTGCCGTGCTGTCCGTGTTAACGTCGAGGAGGATTTGAACAACTCGACGTGGGAGTGGGGGAGGGGCCTGGGTTCGCACATTCTGTACCTTTATGAGCGGGCGAAGGTTTTCACAATTAAAACCTAAGTGTTAAAATTGAGCAATTTCAAAAGTAAGTTGGAAACATACATGCTATTATACATGCATGCGTGCATACATGTGTGTGTACATATAAACTCGAGTTCCTCTGCAGACTCCACGGCTGCAGGTCCGCCACCTGCGCCTGCGCCTGCTCCAGGGTGCCGGGCGGGGCGGCCCCGGGCCAGTGGGCGGGACTCCACGGTGCCGTGTTCCTGCCTCGGCGTCCCCGCCTGTGCCGGGACATCTGCTCGGTGTGTGTTTGCCCGGCGCTGGCCCTGCCTCCAGTTGTCGCCGTAAACGGGCCGGCTGCCGCCGCTGTGCTGCCCGGGGTGCTCAGCCTGGGCCCGCCGGGAGGTGCTCTGCGGGCGGTGGGCGGGCGGGGCGGGTGACGCTGCGCTCCTGTCCTTGCAGATCTACCAGTCCTGGCTGGACAGGTCCACACCGTACACGGCCGTGCGATGGGTGGTGACGCTGGGCCTGAGCTTCGTCTACATGATCCGGGTCTACCTGCTGCAGGTGGGTGTGAGGCGAGGCCACGGCTGGACCTGAGCGTGTGCTGGTGCCTGCTGTCCGCCTCGCGGGCCCTGGCTGTGGTGGCTGCCTGGCCCGAGGCGGGTTCTCTTGGGGAGGTGGGCTGGTTCCCGGGCTCAGGCCGCTCCGGGTTCTCTCTGGAGCAGCAGGTGCTTCTTGGCCTTGCCCGGGACGGAGGAGGGCATGTCCGCAGGTGGACACGGCGTTTGCTGGGCCTCTCCCGGACGCAGAGCGGACACTCCCTCGGCGCTCCTCCTGGCTGTGCCTGGCCAGGCAGCCACGGGGCTCCGGGCCAGCGCAGCGGGAGGGCCGAGGACGGCCGCCTGCTGTTCGCGGTGAAGTCACTGCCGCTGGGTTTAGTTCTGTTTTCAGTCAGAACTCGGTCCGTTCTGTGATGTAAAGAACGAGCCAGGAACCTTGCGTTAGAGAGTCCAGGCGGGGTCATGTGACTGTCCCAGTCACACCTGGTGGCCCCTCGGCCTGGGCCTGTGGAAGCTGTGGGCGGCCACGGCCTGCGCACCGGCTGCTTTCTGACCTGGAGGGTGGCCGGGCTCCCCAAGGGGGCTCAGTGCAGGGTTCCTCCGCCTTGTCTCCCGAGGCCGTGGAGCTCCAGAACACTCTTAACTGCATTCTTGATTTCCGGATTTGTTGGTTCTGGTTTCTCCTGGGATTTAGGAAGGCTCTCAGTGTGTGTGGGGACAGGTCCAAGGTGCAGCGGGGCTGTCAGCAGTCACAGGCAGACGGGGCCCAGGCACTCGGCTGTGAGGACCCTCCCTCTGCGCTCCTAGGAGCCGGTGGCTTCAGGATTTGGGCATCTCACTGGCCCTCTGGCTTGTCCTCTGAGGCACAGCAGGAACTGTCCCCATGGACGGTCGCCACACTTTGCTGTCCCTCGTGACCCCCTCCGTGAGGGACGTGTCTGCTCTGAGTTTGGCCGGCGGACCGGTCTGCGGCCGGGCGAGGGCAGCGTGCCCCCGGCGCCTCCGGCCTCACCTGCGGGCTTCCCTTCCAGGGCTGGTACATCGTGACCTACGCCCTGGGCATCTACCACCTGAACCTCTTCATCGCGTTCCTGTCTCCCAAGGTGGACCCGTCCTTGATGGAGGACTCAGGTAGGCGCCCGCGGCTGCAGGGCCCTCCGTCCTCCGGACACAGGCCGCGGCGCCTGCTCCGAGCGCCGTCCTGGTGCCGGTCGTGGGCTCCCTGAGCCCTCGGCCGCGTCGCTGGGTGCGCCCTCTCACCCCGAGGCTCGGCGTGGAGCTGTGAGGCCGCGTGCAGACGGGTGCAGGGTGAGGTGGACGCCCTCCGGTCTGCTCCCCCGCAGCCGCCGGCCGGCTCGGAGGCACCTCCACCTCGTCAGTTGGGCCTCCCGTAGCCAGAGCTTCCACGGCAGCAGCTGGGCCCGAGCCCCGGGCCAGCTCTGTGGGTGGCGCCCTGGTTCCCGGCCCTGGGCTGAGAGGGCTCGGCCCTGCTGCTCCTGCCGGTCCTGGGCGGGCGGGCAGCGGGAGGGGCGTCCCTGTCCCAGCACCTGCCCGCCTGGGGGCGCCCTGGCTGCGGAGAAAGGGCCGGCGTGTCCTCGCTGTGCAGTGCTCACCCGAAGCCCCTTCTCTGCAGACTATTGATCGGAGATGTTGCCCCTGGCGGGAGGGGGAGAACCTGAGGCCGTGTCTGCGGCCGCAGCTTCTCCAGCAGCTGCACCTGCCTCGGCGTGGTGGGAGTGGGGTGGGGTGGGTGGGGCGGGCGGGCTCAGCCCCCGCGGACGCCCGTCTCCTTGTGCTTCTCGGCGTGGTGGGGGTGGGGTGGGGTGCAGTGGGGTGGGGGTGGGGTGGGGTGGAGTGCGGGCGGGCGGGCGGGCTCTGCCCCCCGCAGACGCCCGTCTCCTCGGTGTGGTGGGGGTGGGGTGGGGTGCGGGTGGTGGGCTCGGCCCCCGCGGACGCCAGTCTCCTTTTGCCCCTCGGTGTGGTGGGGGTGGGGTGGGGTGGGGGTGGGGGTGGGGGTGGGTGGGGTGGGGTGGGGTGGGGTGGGGTGCGGGCGGGTGGGCTTGGCCCCCGTGGACGCCAGTCTCCTTTTGCCCCTCGGTGTGGTGCTGGTGGTGTGTGCGGAGGTAACCCAGGGGCAGCTGAGTTTTTAAGAAACTGAAACCCGTGCCAGTTCTTCCCGAAGGGTTTCTAACGGGCTTTCTGTAGCAGCGGGCCGAACTCTGACTGGCTGGAGGCCCGCTCTCCTTGTTCGGGGGAAGGTGTCGGGGGGGTGGGGAGGGGGTGTCGGGGGAAGGTGGGGGGGAAGGTGGGGGGGAAGGTGTAGGTCGTTGAAGTAAGAGGCGCCAGGCGTGCGCCTTTGCTGATGGCGCTCTGCCTTTCAGATGACGGCCCCTCTTTACCGACCAAACAGAACGAGGAGTTCCGGCCGTTCATCCGGAGGCTCCCCGAGTTTAAGTTCTGGTGAGTGCCCCCGGAGCGGTCCTCGAGGCTGTGGTCCGCCTGAGGCAGCGGGGGGCGTTTTCGGAGAAATGAGCGCGTCGTCACTGGTTAGAACAGGGCTCGCCCAGCAGGAGCCCGTGCTCGAGGGCGGG
Organism: Pipistrellus pygmaeus; assembly: GCA_949987585.1. Taxonomy (NCBI): domain Eukaryota; kingdom Metazoa; phylum Chordata; class Mammalia; order Chiroptera; family Vespertilionidae; genus Pipistrellus; species Pipistrellus pygmaeus. The sequence continues at coordinate 199,193,621 of OX465303.1, read as the reverse complement.
GAGGCCAGGCCCCTGTGACGGCTGCCTGGCCTCTCCCAGTTGAGGCCAAAGGTCTTTGAAACGTGCAAAGAGGTTTTTCCAGGCAGAGCCTCCGGGTACGTTGCCGACTCGCCCCCCGAAGGGTGGGCTGTGTGGCAGTCTCTCTCCTGCTCCCCTCTGGTGAGGCAGGCGGACAGCTCCCCTCCGCTCAGGTCCCCGCGCTGGGCCGCCCGGGGAAGTGCTGGGCCCGGGGACGAGGCTGGCTGCTCCCCAGACCCCCTAGAGGCAGTGACTTCTGTGAGGGGGACCCCAGTCGGGGTGGGGCTCTGGGCCCTTTGTCTTGAACTTTTGGGTCAAAACCCTGAAGGACTGAGCCACCGTGTGGGGGGCCTGGTGGCGCTCAGCGTGCTGGGACTGAGCGTGACATGCCGGGGGTGGGGGTGGGGGGTGGGGGGGGTGGTACCTGGGAGCCCCGCGGAAGCTGGCCTTGCTCTGTAGGAAGGGGAGCCAGGAGGAGGGTCAGTGGGGCCGTGGGCCAGGCTGCATGGTGGAGCCCTGGTGGTCCCTGGGGGAGCGGGTCAGCACCCGCACTGTCAGACGGGGGAGTCGGGAGGACACGGAGCTGCGTCCGGCCAGAGCCCATGTCAGATGCTCCCTCCCCTCCCCCCCATCCCCCAGGCACTCGGCCACCAAGGGCATCCTGGTGGCCATGGTCTGCACCTTCTTCGAGGCGTTCAACGTGCCCGTGTTCTGGCCCATCCTGGTCATGTACTTCATCATGCTCTTCTGCATCACCATGAAGAGGCAGATCAAGGTACCCGGGCCCGAGCCCCCAAGGCGGGGCCTGCACAGCGGCCACAGCGCGTGGGGGGGCCGGCGGCACGGGAACCGCCTCGTCTGCGCGGGCGGCAGGAAGCTCTGCAGGCCTGGGGCGGGGACACGGGCTCGCCCCCTCTGCCTGGGGTTCTGGGCCACGGCCGGTGTCGGGGACGGGCCGGGCAGACAGCCCTGGGCTGGGTGGAAAGGTCCTGGTGGTGCCCTCCTCCTGGCACGGCGTCCTGTGGGTCAGAGCCAGGACCTGCCCGGCAGTGCAGGGTTATGCACACGGACCCTACAGCGGCCTGGGCAGACCACCTCCTGTTGCCAGGGCGCCTCCCGGCCTGGCCCCTCCTGCTCTGGGACCTTTCCCGCCGGGACCCGCCCCGCCCCGCCCCGCAGCTCTGGAGGGACCCTGGGGTGGAAGCTCGCTGCCGGAGCCCTCTTATTGCCTGACGCGTGTCCTTCTGTCCCCAGCACATGATCAAGTACCGGTACATCCCGTTCACGCACGGCAAGAGGACGTACAAGGGGAAGGAGGACGTGGGCAAGACGTTTGCGAGTTAGACGCCGCCCGCCGCCCTCGGAGCCGCGGCGGTCTGAGCCATTGTAACCGCGCCTTCTTTCCACATAAAGTAGTTGATGGCGAGGGAGTCGGATTTTCTTTGTAAAAGAGACTTCACTTATTTGTTACTGAAATAACGGGTTCTCAGGAAACTGCACTGAACCTGATTGCATTGATTCCTTTGCAGTGACGCCAGGTGTAACGGACAGATTGGGCGTCGGGCTGGGCCGTGGCCGAGGGGCTGGGGGCGAAGGACCGAGGAGGCCGCGCCCAGCCCAGCGGGAGCAGAGCCACAGCGGGAGCCGCGCTCACAGGTTTGCAGGACGCCGGTCCCAGCCGCCTCCCAGCCGCCCTCACCAAGGCGGTCCCACGGCCTCATGACTGGAGCTCTGTCTTAGCCACATGATTGCTGCGGGGCCTGGAATTATAAATATATATTATATTTTAATTGTTTGGATTATTTTGACGTTCTTTCATACGTAAAGAGTTGCTTGGTTAATTGAGTTCCCACGCGGCAGCCCCACAGCAGCGAGCGGGAGGCCCAGTTCTGTGGGTCCCCGGCTCTTTCCAGGATCGACGCGGACCTGCATGCGGACTTTCTGATGTACTGAAAACAGATACTCTGACCCTTTTCCTAAGTGACTTTTTAATTCAAACTTTATTAAAGACGGTGTCCCCTTCCGCACGGAGTCTTTATCGAGAAGCGCCCGCGGGACTCTGCCAGGCACAGGGTGGGCAGAGCGAGGCAGGGCGGGGCAGGCGCCGAGCCGGGGGTCCTTCCTCGGGGGTCGGGGCTCAGACTCGGGCTGAGCAGCTGCCTGTGTCCCGGGGTTCTGCCATCGGGCGTGGACGGGTTTCTTGGCCATTTTGCCCACCTGGACTTGAGCTCCTCCTGCTTTCTCACCCGCCTCCCCCCAAGGATATGTGTCCATTTGATTTGATTTGAGAGGAGGGGGGAAGAGAAACATCGATGTCAGAGGGACTCCTACGGCTGCCTCCGGTACGTGCCCCTGGGATCGACCCGAAAACCCCCTTGGTGCACGGGACGGTGCTCTCGCCGCCGGAGCCGCCGGCCAGGGCTGCTCTTGCTCGAAGCGGAGTGCTCAGCCCTCCACCTGCCGCTGCGGAGCCTCGAGCGGACGGCCCGAGCAGCATGTCTGCGGCCAGGCCCAGCCCTCACCTCGCGCACCGTCGGCCCAGTGCGCGCCAGGCCGGCGTGGCGGGCGGCTGTGCTTGGCCAAGTGTGAGGATTCTGGGCCGGTGGCGGCCACCTGGGCCCTTGGTGGGAGGTCTCTGCTCAGTGGCCGGTCAGCAGCCATGACCGTCATTCCCTCGGAGAACAGCGTCTGTGGCCGGACAATTCCCTCTAGGGAGCGGCCTGCGTGGCCACGGCCCCAGGCCCGTCTGCACTCCAGCGGGTGCCACGCAGACCCGAGGTCCTGGCCGGGGGTGGCCCCACCCTTAGGGCTCTCAACACGCCTCCTTCTGTGGGTTTGGCTTTTAAGGGGGTTTATGGCCAAGTTCTGTCTCTGGTGCGAGTTAAACGGTTTCAAACCTGACAAATACAGTGTGTGGCTGTGGCAGGAAGTAGGCAGACACAGGTGGCGGCTGTCCTAGTGCCAGACTCGGAGGGGGACTGTGCCTCAGTGTTAGGAAAACTTCTCAGGCAAGTTGGCTCTGCCCCAGCGGGTGCCCCCGTGGGGGGAAGGGCCTCAGAGTCTGTAGGGACCAGGACAGACCCCAAATCCTAAATGGAGAACAGACTTGACATATGAATAAAGGCTGGTGTGGTTCAGCGGTTAGAGCTTCTGCCCACAGACTGAATGGTCATGGGTTCGAGTCTGATCAAGGACATGTACCTCGGCTTTAGGTTTGATCTCGGCCCAGGTAAGAGGCAACCAATCGGTGTGTCTCATGTCCATGCTCTGTGTCTCCCCTTCCCTCCACAGTCTGAGGAGATCCTCAGGCGGGAAAGGCACCTGCTGGACGGTGTGGGCGGGCGCCCTGGTCTCCACGTCTGTGAGGGCTGTGCCTGGCGCTCCGCAGCGGCTGCGGTGGCTCTGTCTGTCCTGTCACCGGAAGTGCCGCAGGTAGACCAGCTTCTGGGGAGGGAACCTCTCCCTGCACAGGGGACACTCCGTCTGGGGGGAGGGAGAGGTCACATGGACTGTATCCCTGCGAGGCCACTGCGCCCTCCCCACCGGCGCCACACCGGCATCCATGTAAGACAGCCAGCGTTTCTCCAAGGCCTCCCGCCGGGAGGGCCGTCAACCCGGCCGGCCTGCTCCTCAGTGACGGGCGGGGGCTGACACCCCGGGGCTGCCTGTGCCCCTCTCCGTCCCATCCCTGATGCCGGGCGGCCACCCTAAGACCACCTGGGTGCGACCAGGTCAGCTCCCCTCCCGCCCTGCAAGGCCAGCCGCTCGCCTGCCAGGCACCCATGGGGCCCAGAGCGGGGACGGGGACAGCAGCCGAGCCTGGTGAGCCGTGAGCACCATGCCCCATGTTTGCCTCCTCACCCGGTGGCCCTCCCACTCCCCTCAGCCCGCCCTGGAGACGCCACGAAGGTGAGGGGCCCGGGACCGGCCCCCTGGGTCAGCAAGGATGTGAGAGGCTCTGCTGTCACCCGGCTCCCGCACCCTCGCCCTGCGGCCCGGGCTCCCGCACTCTCACCCTGCAGCCCGGAGCTCCCACACCCTCGCCCTGCAGCCAGGAGCTCCCTCACCCTTGCCCTGCAGCCAGGAGCTCTCGCACCCTCGCCCTGCGGCCCGGGCTCCTGCACCCTCGCCCTGCAGCCAGGAGCTCTTGCACCCTCGCCCTGCAGCCCGGAGCTCTCGCACCCTCGCCCTGCGGCCCGGGCTCCTGCACTCTCACCCTGCGGCCAAGAGCTCCCGCACGGCCGTCATTGGGTTTGGGGCCTGTCTGGCTGGAGGGGTGGGTTTGGCGTGTGTGACCAGGAGCCACCGGGGAAGGGACACCCTCCCAGCAGCGCACGTTCTCGGGTGCTTTTGGCAAAGTGTCCACACATACGGCAGCCGTGGTGCCTTGACTCCGAATCCGACCCCGCTTACCAGGGCTTTCAGACACCCCTTCCCTCCAACCCCCGCCCGCCAAGCTGAGGGCGGCCGCCTGGCGGTCACGGCGGGCCTGCGCTCGGGGCGTGCTGACCTTGGTGTCGCACCACTGGGTGATGCACTCCCAGCAGAACAGGTGGCCGCAGGGCGTGGCCGTCGAGTGCCTGCGCTCCTCCAGGCACAGGGTGCACAGCGAGTTCCGGGACACGGCTTTCTCCTCCGTGAGGCTCCTGTGGGTGGGGGAGAGGATTGAGCTCCCAGGTCCTTGCTGAGCACCCTGAGCCCTGGGGCCGGCCCTGCACACCTGCGGCGAGACATCCTGCGGTGCAGCTTCCACTCGCGCTGGGCGCGCTGCCTCTGCCGGAAGCCGTACAGCTGCAGCCCCAGGGACAGCGCCAGGTGCAGCAGGGAGACCAGGCCCAGCAGCCGGTAGCTCGCCCGGGCCCGCAGGTCCTCTGCCGGCGGGCGGTGGAGGCGGAGCTGCCAAGGACCCCCCGGAGACGGTCACACGACCGGACAGACCAGGAGGCCAGCCTCTGCCTGCACTCACTGTGCGTGTCCTGTCAAACGAGCCCCCCCCCTTACCCCCCCCGGTGCCCACAGGGAGGGAGAAGGGCAGGGCACTTCCCAGGGCCTGAGCACAGGGGGGCAGTCAGGGCGCTACTGGACAGCTCAGGGCTCGTCCCAGCACAGAAGCCAGAAGCGTGCTGACCACGCTGGCTGCATGTGAGGATGTGGGGTGGGGACATCCACGGACCCATCTCAGAGAGGCGAGGAGCCAGCCAAGAAGCCTGGGAAAGAGCACCCTGCGGGGCGGGAGCAGCTCTAACCAGCCGTGTGGCAGGAACAGGTGCCCATGCCACTGGTGTGACAGGTCAGCAGCCCCTCCTGCAGCCAGTGACGGGGCGGCCACGGCCCGCCTCCCTTCCCTTGGCTGGGGATGAGGCAGCCAAGCCAGCAGACCGGCCGGGCCTGGTGCCTGGCAGAGAAGAGCCCAGCAGAGGGCAGAGCCTGGGGCTGAGCCTGAGTTTCCGGGCTCCTGGTCAGCAGCTCAGCAGCACACAGGAGCACGTGGGGACGTGACTGGACCCACAGGGGAGGCACCTGCCCGGGACCTGCTGCTGAGGGAGGTGGAGAGGGGCAGGGGAGTCGGTGTGGCTTTCTCAAAGGGAGCGCCATGCTGAGAGCAGCTGTAGAGGGGGCCGGAGACCCTCTGTGGGCAGGCAGGTCCGGGGGCAGCTTCTAGGCGACTGGGACCAGGGGACTGGGACAGGAGGGTGTGAGCTGTCGCCCAGCAGAGCTGGCGGGCAGACAGCGGGACGCTGTCAGCCAAGGGGCTCACATTCCTCAGGAAACACCTGCACGTGACCCACAGTCAGGGCAGGCTGGGAGGTGTGGCCACAGGCCTGCGTTCCAAGTACAGAGCAGGCGCAGGGCCTGGCACCAAGCGTGGCCCCAAAGGCAGACGTGCCCGACCCTCAGGGTTTGTGGAAACTAAACTTCCCCAGTTTTTGTTTTTTAGCAAAATGTGAACCAACGAAGCCCAGTGGAGGTTCTGGCCAGCCCGTGTGCCGGTCCACAGAGGCCCGAGGAGCCACCTCCGCGCAGGCAAGCCGGGTCCGGCCGTGGGCGCGCCGGCACTTACGTAGGTGACGCCCGTGAGCCGCTTGGCCAGGTGGTAGAAGGCGCCGTGGATGTAGAACCAGGCGACGTGCAGCCGGTGGAGGCAGCCCAGGCCCTGCCTGAGCACCAGCACCGCCCGCAGCAGCGCCCTCCTCTGCGGCTCCGGCAGGGCCGCCACCTGCCTGTGCACCCAGCGCCGGGCTCCCGACCGGCCCCTCGAGGCGCCGGGAGCCGGGCGGGCGCCGTTGCTGTCGGCCTGCAGCTCCTGCTCCAGGTGGAGCAGCGCCTTGTCCAGCACGTAGGGCAGGACCGTGTGCAGCGCCACCAGCACGCCGCGGCGCAGCCTCTGGGGCACCTGGCTCCGCGACGGGTCCACCTGCACCAGCCCCACGTACTCCTCGCCGAGGGTCTGGTAGCCTGGGGGCGGGAGACACCGGGAGGGGCTGAGGCAGGCCGAGTTCTCCTGAGCTCCCGAGACGGGCTGAGGCAGGGCCCCTCTCGGACCACGGGGTCGGCCACGGAGAAGCGGTGTCCATGGCACCCGGCGACCCAGGAGAAAGGCCCCAGGGACACAGAGAGGATGAAAGGAGGAACCCGACAGGACAGGTGCGAGGCCGTCAGAGCTCTGAGGCCCTGTGGCTCCGGGCCTGGCCTCCCCTTAGAGGGTAGGGTTGTGGGGTCCGGCTCCGGGGAGGCAGGGAAGCACCCCCGGGAGCTGTCAGCCCCCCTCCTGTCCTCTGGGCTTGGCGTGTGTTGTGGCCCTGGGTCCCACGGGGAGCCCACCTGCAAGTGTGGTGAGGCCGAAGTAGGCCACGTCCGACAGCAGCTCGAGCTCCTTCCTCCACTCCAGCCACTTCCTGGCGCCTGAGAGCAGAGCAGTATGTCACTGGGGGCTCAGGGGCTCAGTGAGGTCCTCCGGCTGTCCTCGAAGCGGAGACTGTCCCAAACGCACACCCTCTCCCTCCACCGGCCTCCGAGCGGCCCATTCTGCTCCCCCTGCGCCTGCCTCGCCAGGCCCCGGGTCTCCCCGGTACCTGCCCACCCGGAGTCCATCTCCCCCCGGATCCTCCTGGGAAGTGTCCTGGCGCCGGAGGGCCACAGGACAGACTGTAACAGACCGAGTGGCGGCCCAGCGCCCACCCTGCTCCCCGCCCTCGTCCGGCCTCGGCAGTTCCAGGGTCTCAGGACCCCCCGCTCCCAATTCGGAGGCCGGGCACGCCAAGGCCCACTCTGCAGGGTGTTCGGGTTCAGTGAGTTATTCGTAAGGCGCCCACTCGCGCCCGGCCCTGCCCCTCAGCACCGGCCCGGCCCACCCCCGGCGGCCGGGCGCCCACGGCCTCGCTTCCTCCTCCGGCAGTCAGGGGGTGCGACGGGCGGGTCCCGGGGCGCCCAGGACCACCCACGGGCCGGTCACCGCCAGCGGCGCCTCGACGCTCACCCGCCAGGCTGTGCAGGGCGCTGCCCGCCGCGCTCCGCAGCCCGCCGCGGTAGTAGTCGTCCTTCTGGGCCGCGCGGACCACCTCGGGGGGACTGGCGGCCGCCGAAGCCATGGCTGCGGGGACCCGGGGACCCGGATGGCCACGCCCACACGGCGCTGCCTGATGACCGGCTGTGCGTGGGGCGCACACCTCGCGTCACGGACCGTGGGGCGGGGCCAGGCTGGGGCGGGGCCAGGCTGGCGCCGGGCTCGCGGGTTCGGATTGGGCGGTGAGAGGGGCGGGGGCGGGCGATTGAGGGGCGGGGCTGCGCGGGGACGGGAGCGGGATCTTGTTGGGCGGCTCTCGGGCTCCGATTGGGCAGTGAGAGGGGCGGGGACGAGCGACCGAGGGGCGGGCCTTAGTGGTAGGCGGGCCATCCGGGGGCGGGGCGGAGGACAGCCGGGCCCGAGGATTCGGATTGGGCGATGAGGTGGGCGGGACAGGACGGGGGCGGGGCCCGCCTCCAGAGGCCAGGGCTCAAAGGGCGCCGACCCGTGGGAGCCTGGCGGGCGCCGGGCGGGTCCGGGTCCGAGGGCGGTCTAGGCGGGTCCGAGGGCGGGGTCCCGGGTCTGAAAGCGGAGCTGCTGCTCCCGTGCGCGTGGACTGAGCGGCGGCCTGGAAGCCAGAGGCGGTGTGACCCCCCGCGAGGCGGGGAAGCCTCGCCCGCCTCCCGCCCTCCGGGCCGCCGGGACCCGGGACTGAGGAGGGCGGTCCCGCGCGGGGCCGGCCCCACCCAAGGGGCTCTGGGGATCCGGTTTGGGAGCGGGGGCTCCGAGGCTTGGGGACCAGGGTCCGTAGGACCAGACCGGCACCTCCGCTCCCCGCCCGCTGCCCGCCGGAGCGCAGACCCGGGGCGGCCGGGGCTTGTCAGGGCCACACCCCGGGGGTTTGCCAGGGGCACAGCCTCAGGCTGGGCTGAGGGCCCCGAGGAGGGACAGTGGGAGAAGGCGGGGGTGGGGGTCAGAGGCCGGAGCCTCAGTGCCCACGGCCACCTGTGGGGGAGGCAGGGCCCAGCGTGGCCTGGCCGGCTGCCGGCAGGGAAGCGCCCGCCTCACAGAGGTCGCCTCCGTTCCCTCACGGGCGCCCACAGCTGCTTGTTGGGGTGCCACTGGCAAAGAAAAAAAGTAATAATTGCCTTCCTTTTTTGCTCCAAAGTGACTAAAAATACATATTGATTTTTACAGAGAGGGAGAGGGATAGAGTTAGAAACGTCAATGAGAGAGAATCACTGATCAGCTGGGGATGTGCCCGCAACCAAGGTACATGCCCTTGACCGGAATCGAACCTGGGACCCTTGATTCCACAGGCCGACGCTCTATCCACTGAGCCAAACTGGTCAGGGCCCAAAGTGACTTTTTGAAAAATTAGGTGCCTATACTTGCATACTGATCTCTGAGGCCCAGATTAACCAATCAGATGCAACTTTATCATGGGAGGTGGCCAATAAAGACGCAACGCTATTGTATCACCTAACTACAGGGTGTCCTCCCCGCCCCCCGAAATCTATGCACATTTAGCAGCTGCAGCTCCAGGACTTGGGGTCAGACTCCAGCACGGCCAGCAGGTGTCGCCATGGGCTCATGGGCTCCACCACGTGAGCGGGTTGGGTCCAGGGCGTGAGTTACACCTCCACGTGTGAACTTAGATGGGAACCAAAGACAGAGCGGAGTGCCCGCTCCCCGGCCTCCGTGTCAAGGTGTGGACATGGCTGAGGGGGTGACCGACTAGTCCTCAGGTCTTGGGACTCTGGGATGGGCAAGGCGGGCGGGGTGGGGGGCAAGCGGGGGTGGGGCCCCTGGTCACCACTAGCCCCATGGAGGGCTAAGATATTTAACACTTTTCCTCCCACCTTCCAAGTTCCAGCTGGGTCGGTGTTCAAACCAACAGAGACAGGGTCGCCGGAGAAAGTCGGATCTTTTTTTTTAAATACATTTTATTAATTTTTTACAGAGAGGAAGAGAGAGGGATAGAAAGCTGGAAACATTGATGAGAGAGAATCATCGATCAGCTGCCTCTTGCACACCCCCTACTGGGAATGTGCCCGCAACCAAGGTACATGCCCTTGACCAGAATCGAACCCGGGACCTCTCAGTCCGCAGGCTGACGCTCTATCCACTGAGCCACACCGGTTTCGGCAGAAAGTTGGATCTTAACGCCCAGGCCTGTGGCTGTCCGGGAAGCATGGACGTCCCGAGGAGAACAGGGCAGCACTTTCCTGGACGAAGGAGCAGGGGCGGGGCTGAGCTCTCCGCACCCGAGCGAGTGACTGACGGGGTGGCGGGTGGGAACAGACAGAGGACAGGCGTGTGGCACTCAGAGGCCGCCGCGGGCTGAGTGACCCAGTGTGAGTGGGTGTGGCCACAGCAAACCAAGGCTTCCATTTTCCTAGGGACGCAGGCTCATTCCGACAGAGACGGGCCGGGTACGCGGGGCTGAGATACACGAGTCGTCATCAACATAAAATAACAGGTCAGCTTAATAAAAATTAACATTCCTTCTTGAACGTTAACTTACCAGACACTGAGTAACGGCACAAATGTATAAGCGTCTCGCACATAAACCTGTTTTTCCTGCTCTCTGGAAGCGAAATGTTTCCCACTGCGCTCACCAAACAGGTCGGCCCCACACTAATGCCGCGGCCATCGGCTGCTGGGATATTCCCTGCTGGTGTCAGCGGAGAGAAGCGGTGTGCCTGCGTGCGAGGGGAATGAAGGCAGCACGATGACAGTCACCAGTCGTTAGCGAACGTTGCAGCTTGTTATTAATAATTATGTGTGACCGGATGTCGTAAAAATTAAGTGGGGAAACCTTCATTAAAACGCTCCTCGCACACCGTTATGTTGGCGGGGCCGCACAAACATTCGCCGTGGGTGTGTGTGTCCCACTCGCTCGTAACAGGAAGCCTCTCGCCAGGCGGCTCCGAGCCCCGGGGACACACGCGTCTCACTAACCGGCCTGGAGCCCTGGCCGGAGGGAGGCCGGGAAGGGCTCTGGGTGGCAATTTTCAACCGTCAGCTCACGGATCCATAAGTGAACGACTAGCAGGATGCATTCTCTGCTGATCCAACAAAAAGTGGTTATAATCTTCATAGATTTAATAAAAAAAAAGTCACTGCCTTCGCTTTCTGTTCCAAAGTGACTTAAAAAAAATATTTTTTATTGATTTTTTTTACAGAGAGGAAGGGAGAGGAGAGAGTTAGAGAGCCAGAAACATCAATGAGAGAGAGACATGGACCAGCTGCCTCCTGCACACCCCACACCAGGGATGTGCCCGAAACCAAGGTACGTGCCCTTGACCGGAATCCAACCTGGGACCTTTCAGTCCGCAGACCGATGCTCTATCCACTGAGCTAAACTGGTTTTGGCCCAAAGTGACTTTTTAAAAAACCAGGTGCCGCCCCGCTGGCGGGGCTCAGGGACTGGGCATCGACCTAGGAACCAGGAGGTCAGGGTTCGATTCCTAGTCGGGGCACAGGGCCTGGTTGCGGGCTCCATCCTCAGTGGGGGGCCTGCAGGAGGCAGCCGATCCGTGGTTCTCTCTCATCGTGGATGTTTCTCTGCCTCTCCCTTCCTCTCTGAGATCAATAAACGGTAAACTTAAAAAAATTACGTAAGGATTTCTGGTACCAAATTAACCACTCAGATGCAGCCTTACTCTGTGACTGACAGAGAGGAAGCGCTATTTATCGGCTGCCCCCCCGAACCTACGTGCGCGCCCACTGCGGGCGGCTCCGTGTGAAGATGGATGTGTCTTGTGCACACACCTTTGCAATCGTCCGAAGTGTGTGCGTGCATTGGGGGAAACCTGTGTTTGCGGCTGAGACAGGCCTTCCCCAGCACGGCTAACCGTGAGCTGCCGCCCTGTGATTGGACAGGCTCAGGGGGAGGACCTGGCCTGTGGGCAGGGCCTTGGGGCACACCAGGGTGCCGGGGCACCCCGGGCTGAAGACCCTGCCCCAGGGTGCCGCGGCCGAGGCTGGCTCCCGGGCAGGTTTCTCGGATCCTCTCGGGCAGGAAGGGTGGCTCAGGCGTTCTTGTCCCGAAGGGCAGCCTCAGCCCTCGCTCTGGTTCCTCCTGCTGAACGGCGGGCGGAGGGGGGGAGGCTCTGCTGGGCCGCAGGCAGGTGGCTGGGGGGGGTCCCAGCCTGCCCACACCGCCAGGGGCCGCCCCCTCCCTCGCATACGGGCCTGGGCCGGGGCTTGGGGGAGGTGCCGGCAGGGCTCAGCGCTCACCTCACCGCTCACTGGGATGAACCCGGGAAACAGGTTTCTCCGCCTGCAGCCCGGAGGCCCGCCCCCTCCTTGGGTGGCGCAGGCCTGGCCCTGGAGGCAGTGGGGTGGTGGCCAGGGGGTGGGGCTGGGCCTGGCACAGGTGGGCCCCAAGGTGTGCCCTGTCGGGGTACAGACAAGGGCCAGAGCAGAGCAGCCTGGGGCCCTTGGGGAGCTGGGGGCCTGGGAAACCCTGTCCAACCAGGAGTCTGCCTTCCTGTTCTGGCCATGAAGCCAGAGCCTCAGCCCCCCCTGCACCCCGAGTCACCCCGCAAACCCCGGCACCCCTTTCTCATAGGCCCAGGCCCCAGCGTGACTGACCAGGGCATCTGTGTCCCTCCCCCCTGTGTCCCCTCCTTCTGTGTCCCCTCCCACCTGTGTCCCCTCCCCCTGTGTCCCTTCCCACCTGTGTCCCCTCCCCCTGTGTCCCCTCCCCCCTGTTTCCCCTCCCACCTGTGTCCGCTCCCCCTGTGTCCCCTCCCCCTCTGTGTCCCTCTCACCTGTGTCCCCTCCCCCTGTGTTCCTTCCCCCTCTGTGTCCCTCCCCCCTGTGTCCCCTCCCCCCTGTGTCCCTCCCCCTCTGTCCCCTCCCCCTCTGTCCCCTCCCCCTGTGTCCCTCCCCCTCTGTCTCCTCCCCCTCTGTGTCCCTCCCCCCCTGTGTCCCCTCCCCCTCTGTGTCCCCTCCCCCTCTGTGTCCCTCCCCCCTGTGTCCCCTCCCCCCCTGTGTCCCTCCCCCTCTGTCCCCTCCCCCTGTGTCCCCTCCCCCCCTCTGTCCCCTCCCCCCTGTGTCCCTCCCCCTCTGTCTCCTCCCCCTCTGTGTCCCTCCCCCCCTGTGTCCCTCCCCCCTCTGTCCCCTCCCTGGTCTCCTCGCAGAGAACATCTGAGCCCCATGAGCTCTGGGCTGAGGCGGAATAACCTGGTCACTGCGGAGCGAGCTCTCGGTGCCCCGCTCCTGGAGCTGCCGCCCAGTCGGTGCCGGGCCACCTGCTGGGGTGCCGGGCCTCCTGCTGGGGTGCCGGGCCTCCTGCTGGGGTGCGTTATTAGGAAACACGTCCGACCGCCTGGGCCCTGAAAGTTTCTGGGGACCCCTGGGGTTCCTTGGGCCACACTTTGGGAAACGGATGCTCTCTGAGCAGCATGGACCCCACACGCCCCTCCCCCGGCCCCATGCACCCCACCTCCCAGCCCCACGTGAGCCAGGGGCTTGCCATGGCCTGGCTGGTCTGGCCCAGCGCCAGCCTTCACTCTTCGCCTCCTTCTCCTCCTCCTCTGGGTCTGGGCTGGGGGGTGGGGGGGTAGGTGGCTCCCAGGAGAAGCTACAGCTTCCCTCACCGCCGGCATGGGGGTGCCCTGACTGCCTCCCCGTCATCGGGGTTCCTCCTCCCTGGACCCCATTCCCAGCCTGGAGACTGAGCTGGGGGCACTGGCCAGCGTGTGTGTGGTGTGTGGGGTGTGAGTGGGGGGAGTGGGTACCTGGACAGCAGACTCCTCAGGCAGCCCAGGGGAGTGGGCGTTGCTGGCTGTGGCCCCAGGGGGAGGAGCAGGGACAGGCAGCGACAGGGGTGCAGCCTGAGAGAGGGAGGGGGACCCAGGAGGACTGGGCCAGGGAGAGCCGGCGGAGTTTGGGGCGCTCCTCCGGGTCCCAACACAGCCACCTGCCAGGTGGGGCCTCGCCTCCCCGGAGCCGGATCGCAGTCTGGGTGGTCGGGGGGAGGGGTGGACGGGGAGGGGGTCGGGGGGAGGGTGGTCTGGGAGGAGAGGACGCCCCACCCAGACACTCGATCCTGAAGCAGCAGGGGTCCCGGCCGGGATGCCGGTGGCGGGTGTGGCGCTCGGCTTCCTGGGCGCTGCCAGGGGAGGGGGTGGGTGGGGGCTGGAGGGAGCAGGCTGGGGCCTGCAGAGGCCCCCCCCCCCCCCCCACGCTCTGTGGCAGCCACTCCGGAGCCTGGAGTCCTCAGGATGGGAGAGACTCGGTGGGGGTAGGGCCCCAGCAAGCTGGCTGGTCTGGGCGCCGGGGCTGGGCCCTCAGCTCTGGGCTGGGCCCTCTCCGGTCTGTCTGGGCCCCATGTCCTGAGGAACCGGGACCCGCTGTTGGGGGGACACTGTCTGTCCTCCAGCCCGCCTGGCATGAGGTGCCACCTGTGTGCGCACCGGGGGGCAGGGGCCGTCTCCAGGGCCTGAAGGAGCCACTGTGTCTGGGACCAGGTCTGAGCAGAGGCCTGAGGCCTGAGACGGGAGGTGCCTTCCTTAGTCCGGGGGGGCGGGGGGAAGGGAGGGGCCCAGGGACGGGCTCGGCGTGGCCAGCTCAGCCCCTCAACTCCCCGGCCACCCCACGTGGCCACTAGCCCTGGGGACACCCCCCTCCTGCTGCCCCGAAGTGGTGCCCGGGGCTGGAGGGCCTGTGAGGGGCCGGCAGAGCTCGAGGGGCGGGGACAGGCAGGTAGGGTCAGGGACGGTGGCATGGTGCCCGCCTGGGGGCTGGCCGTGCCGGGCCAGGCGGGGCTGGTGCCTCCGGAGGGTGCTGGTGCCAGCCCGCTGAGCCCCACGCCCGGCCTGCGCCCGGCAGACGTGTCGGGACACGGCCGCTCCCGCCGCCAGGAAGCGCCGCCCGGGGACCAGGCCGCGAAGAGCCTGGCGGCCAGAGCAGCAGCGGCCAGGGGAGCCGGCGGAGACCCCCGTGAGGGTGAGCCCGGGCGGCAGCGGGCCCAGGGCGGGGGCGGGGGAGGAGGGCCGTGGCTGTGGGAGGACGAGCCATCCTGAGTCCTGCCGGGTCCACGCCCACGGGCTCCTGAGCCAGGACCCCAGGGGCCCGGTGGCGAGTCCAGGTCTGTGCGGACCCTGGAGGGAGGGCCGGGCTGGGGCGGGCAGCAGGAGGGACAGCCTGGAGGGGGCAGGAGGGGAGCTGGAAGGGGGCCGGGCAGGGGGCTGGAGGGGGCAGGAGGGGAGCTGGAGGGGGGCCGGGCAGGGGGCTGGAGGGGGCAGGAGGGGGGCCGGGCGGGGGCAGGCAGGAGAAGGCCGGGAGGAGGCTGGGAGGAGGTCGGGGAGCAGACTGTGGGGAGGTTGGGGGGGGGGGAGGAAGGGGAGGCTGGGAGGAGGCCCGGCAGGGAGGGGTGGGCACCCAGGGGTCTGCGGGAGGGGCTGGCCTGGGCACAGGAGGTCCTGGATGGAGGGAGAGGAGGAGGAGGGGGCCCCAAGCAGGAGGGGAGCCTGAGCAGTGGCTGGGAGGGCTGAGCTCAGTGGGACCAGGAGGAAGAGGAGGAGGAGGAGGAGGAGGAGGCCTGGGCCTCTGGGGGGAGAGCTGGGGGCTTGGAGCTCGGCCAAGTGGCCAAGGGGCAGATGGCGGCCTCGGAGCCAGAGCAGCCCCACCTCATGGCACAGACCGAGAGGTGCCCACAGGGCCGTGCGGGACCCGGGTGTGACCTCGGTGGGACTGGATGTGACCTCAGTGGGACCGGGTGTGACCTCAGTGGGATGGGGTGTGACCTCAGTGGGACCGGTGTGACCTCAGTGGGACTGGATGTGACCTCAGTGGGACCGGGCGTGACCTCAGTGGGATGGGGTGTGACCTCAGTGGGTCCAGATGGGACCGGGTGTGACCTCAGTGGGACCTGGGCGTGACCTCAGTGGGACCGGACGTGACCTCAGTGGGACCGGATTTGACCTCACTGGGACTGGGTGTGACCTCAGTGGGACCGGGTGTGACCTCAGTGGGACCAGGCGTGACCTCAGTGGGACCGGACGTGACCTCAGTGGGATGGGGTGTGACCTCAGTGGGACAGGGTGTGACCTCAGTGGGACCAGATGTGACCTCAGTGGGACCGGATGTGGCCTCAGTGGGACCGGGTGTGACCTCAGTGGGACCAGATGTGACCTCAGTGGGACCGGGTGTGACCTCAGTGGGACCGGACGTGACCTCAGTGGGATGGGGTGTGACCTCAGTGGGACAGGGTGTGACCTCAGTGGAATCTGGGCGGGGGGCGGGGGAGGGGGGCGGGTGGTCCAGGGGGCAGGTCCTGTCCAGGCAGCACAACGGCTTCAGTAAGAGGCCGAGTTCCAGGCAGAGGGAACCCCGCGCCTGACAGACACCCCTGCCCCCGCCAGGTGCCATGAGCAGCAGACTCCATCACGGCGGGGGACCCCGGCACAGAGGGACCATCTGCTGACAGCGCACCCCAGCTGGTGACAGGTCACCCCACCTCTCAGCGGCTGGCCCCCTGCAGAGCCCTAGACCTCGCCATGGCGCCTCCTCCCGGGGACCCAGGGCCCCCCCTGCGGAGCCAGCGGCCTTTCCTGAGCGCCAACGTCCTGCCCGTGGGTGAGTGAGGCCCCCGGCCCTGCGAGTCTCTGGGGCTGTAGGCGCCGTGGGGGGCGGTGGGGGCCGTGGGGGGCGGTGGGCGCCGTGGGGGCGGTTGGCGCCGTGGGGGGCGGTGGGGGCGCCGTGGGGGCGGGGGGCGCCATGGGGGCCGTGGGCGCCGTGGGGGCGGGGGGCGCCGTGGGGGCCGTGGGCGCCGTGGGGGCCGTGGGGGCCGTGGGCGCCATGGGGGGCGGGGGGCGCCGTGGGGGCGGTGGGCGCCGTGGGGGCGGGGGGCGCCGTGGGGGCCGTGGGCGCCATGGGGGGCGGGGGGCGCCGTGGGGGCGGTGGGCGCCGTGGAGGCGGGGGGCGCCGTGGGGGCGGGGGGCGCCATGGGGGGCGGTGGGCGCCACGGGGGGGCGGTGGGGGCGGTGGGCGCCGTGGGGGGCCGTGGGGGCGGTGGGCGCCATGGGGGGCGGTGGGCGCCATGGGGGGCGGGGGGCGCCGTGGGGGAGGTGGGCGCCACGGGGGGGGCAGTGGACAGGCTGCTGAGGGGCCCCCCCGCAGGTGCGCACTCGCTCTGCTCCGGGTCCTCAGCAGCTTCTGATCCTGGCAGCCGCTCCTCCTGGGTGGGGCCTGTCCTCTCCGGGACTTGTATCTGTGACCTGTGACCTCCTGAAGTCGGTTGTGCCAGTTTAGGTGACACTGTCTTCTCTCTGGAGCTGGAAAGGGGGCGCTGGGAGGGGCACAGTGTCCTGCAGGGGCCTCCGTGCGCAGCCCGGTGAGGGGGGCGGTCGCCACCCAGACGGGAAGTGGGAGGTCCGCCGGCCCCTCCCTGGGCTGCCCTGAGCCCCAGGGGGCCCGCTGCTCTGACTGCCCCGTTTGTGCAGGTGAGGCCCGCCCACCGCACAGACCCCTCCCGCCGCCACCGTGTCATTAGCTCCGGGTCCAGCGGGCGGATCTGCCCACCTGGGAGGATCTCTGCCACCCAGGCGGGCGCGGTGGCACAGGAAGTGGGCGCTGGCCTGCCCCCCGCACACTCGGCCGCCCTGGTGTCCCCAAGGGGCTGAGCTGAGGCCGCCCAAGCCTACGGCGTGTGTTTGCCCACCGGCCCGGGCCCGGCAGCCTGGACTCAGCCACCCTGAGGGATGGGGCCCTCAGCCCCCGGGGTCGGGGGCCCCATGGGCCCTGGGCTGCTGGGTGCATCAGGGGTGACCTCACCGCCGGGTGGGGGGCCTGGGCATGGGCCCCTCAGACAGGAAGGGGTCCCGCTGAGGGGCGGGTTCTGGGTGGGACCTGGGGCCGGGGAGCCTATCGGGTGGGGAGCCCCGGCTTCCGGCTGGCTGGGCCCTCTGCTCAGGCCCAGGCAGGCTGCTGGGTAGTGGAGGGTGGTGGGGGTTCCGCTGGCTCAGCTGTCCCGGGAGGGGGGAGCGAGGAGTGAGGGTTCCCGTGAAGCCCGGCCAGCCTGTGGGGTGATGAGGGGCCTCTTCCCGGGGGGCTTGCCCCCCAGGACCTGCTCTTCCTGGGGGGCCTGCAGCTTGCTCGGCGACGGCTCCCAGGACAGTGGTGGCGGGAGCACGCACACATGTGCAGCGTGTGCTCTGCGTGTGCCGTGCGCTCTGCGTGTTCGTGCATGTTCGCGCTGCTGCGCCCGCCCGGCCAGCCCGGGCTCGCTCCTCCATGCTCCCCAGATGGGCCCGGACAGGCCTCCGTCCGCTCGGAGCTCACAGCCCCGTCTGCTCGGAGCTCACAGTCCCCTCCCGGGCTCAGGCCTGCTCCTCAGCTCAGCGGGGAGGGAGCACAGTGGGAGGAGCTGGACGGGGCAGGCGGCTCTGGGCTCAGAGACCAGGCCGGGCACAGGCAGGGCCCTGGGGGGCGGAAGCCTACAGTCCTGGGCGACCGATCCAGAGGGGATGGTGCCCGAGACGGGGCTCCCCTCCACCTGCTGTCCCTCCTGGGGCCCCTCCCTTCCTGCACTCCCTGTCCCCCCCGGCCTGGCTGGCTCTGCTGACGTCTGTCCGTCTGTCTGTCTGGCCAGCTGGCCAGCCGGCCAGTCCTTGCTGGGTGCTGGGCTGAGGGATGGACACCTCATCTGGCCTCCAGATCCCTCTGGCAGCACCACTGACCAATGGGAGGCGTCCCAGCCAAGAGGAGGGCGGGCCCTGCCCGGGGGCTGCCGGACGGTCCCCCTGCCCGGCAGGCGCTCCCGTTTGGGGCCGGTGTCTGGGCTCCGGGAGCTGCGGCCCATGGGCGAGGCCTGGGTGGGCGTGTGTGGGGGGCACGGCGGCGTCCGAAGGTGCGGCCTGCGGTCTGGCCTGCGCCCCCGCCTTGCGGACCACAGGGTCCCGGGCAGGCGGCTCACGTGCAACCATGGCACTGCCCGGTGCCTGCTCCGTGCCAGCCCGGTGGAGACTCGCGGTGGCCATGCCTGACTGGACGGCGAGCAGGGCTGGTCTGGCACGGCCTTGGCCCCTGGCCCTGGGCCCGGAGAGAAGCCCCCTGCTGGCCGGGCTGGGGGTGGACATGCGCATGGCCCGCGGCTCGAGGTTCGGGCCCCACCGGCAGCCCCTGCTCCCACCCTGCGCGTGCTCACCCCAGTTCTCGGTCTCCATGGTAACCGAGGGGGTGTCAGAGCTCCTTAATCCCATTCCGGGGCTCGGGGTTGGGGAGAATGCAGACGCGCGAGCGAGAACTCCCAGGGCCCAGGGGGGAGGGGCCGGGCCGAGGGCGGGGTCTGGCCCTCAGCCGGTGCCGGGCCTGGCGCATGGCTTCCAGCCGTGCCCACAGCTACAGGCACCAAGGGCCACACTGGGTGTGGAAAGGCTTCAGCTGCCCGAGGCTGGGCCCCTGTCCTGACAGCACCCTGTCCCCCCCCCCCCTCCCCCGCCCCCGGGATCCAGGGCACCGGCCCCAAGACGCTGTGGGTCACGGATGCTGGACCGGGAGGACCTGGGGGGGCGGGCGAGGGCGGGACGCAGTGCTGGACCCACCACCCAGGGACTAGAGACAGCAGGTCTTGGTGGTGGGAGGGGGACGGGGGGGCGGGGAGGGGGTGCTGGGGTCCCCACACAGGACAGTGCCACCTGGGTCTCAGGCCTCTGAGGCTGACACATCCTCCTGGCACCACTTGGGGGGCAGGGCCGGCACCAGGACGCCGAGGGGCAGGGCCGGGAGGCCCAGCTGAGCTTGGAGCAGAGGCCACCGGCTCAGGCTCATGGCCCGGCGTCCGGTCTGCAGGCTGGGAGGTGGGTCCTTCTCCTTTTAAAACATGTGTTTGTATTGATGTCAGAGAGGAGGGAGAGGGAGAGAGAGAGAAACATCAGTGATGAGAATCACTGACCGGCTGCCTCCTGCACGTGCCCCACTGGGGATCGAGCCCACAGCCCGGACATGTGCCCTGACCGGGAATCGGACCCTGACCTCCTGGTTCACAGGTGGATGCTCAGCCACGGAGCCACGCCGCAGGCCAGCGTGGCGGGGGATGGAGACCGGCTCTGCAGGCGGGCAGGGCGGCAGGTGAACCCCCACTGAGGCTGGCTCCGTCCGGGAAGGTCGTGTGCTGCCGGCCACCGCGTCAGGGAAGGGGCCGGGAGCTGGTCAGCAGGTCACTGGGGCCAGCACGCAGGCTCTGGGGTGTGGGCCTGGGAGCGGCTTGCTGTAGGGGAACCTGGTCTTGGGGTCCCCTCGGCCAGGGCAGGGGCACCTGGTGCTGATGCACTGACCCACATGCCTCTGGGCCGACCAGGGCGGGGCGCCCCCCCACACTCCCCTCCCCTCCCCTCCCCTCCCCTCCCCTCCCCCTCCCATCGCCGGCAGACAGGGCAGCAGTTGGGCCAGCACCCGGGTGGGGGAGCTGCTGTGAGTGTCCTGGGTGCTGAGGCCGGCTGTCCGGCTGGCTGTTTGGAAGGTGGGGTGGAGGGGGGGTGGCAGGCAGGAGAGGCTTCATGCAGAGGCTGGGGAAGCGCCACCCAGGATGGGGTCCCCTGGCGAGGCTCCCGTCGCGGGGACAGCACCTCCGTGCGGGAGCCAGGGAAGGGAGCGGCCGCTCGCTGATGGGCTGTGCAGGAGGCCGTGCCCTGGCCCAGCTCAGAGGCCCGGTCCCCGGCCCCATGGGGAAGGCTTGGTGCCCCCCTCCGGAGGCCCCTCTCCAGGGCCCCTCCCCCTCTAGTGGGCACCCCCTGGCACAGCAGAGGGCCCGGCGGTCTCAGGCCGGGGGGTGGGGGGCGGGTCACCCTCTCCTCCTGAGCCCCTAGGAGGGCCTGTGACCCCGGCCCCCAGCCAGGCAGCGTGGCCTGGGGCTGCCCCCGGCGGGCGCTGTGTGAGGGCGGAGGCTGGGAGCCGGCCGCCCGCCGTCTTGAGCTCCGATTGGGAACGGGACGTCTTAGGACCAGATGCTCGTGAGAAGGCGAGACGCACACGTTCTAAATTTGGCGTCTGATTGCACATTTACCCAGCGAGGCTCGCGGACGGGTGTGAGCGCTGAGGGCCCGCTGCGCCTCTCGCTGCCTCTGTGCGTCCCGGCCGAGTCCCGGCTGCTGACCTCCGGCTGCAGAAGGTTCCGGAGCCGGGCCCTCGCCACGGCTGCCTGCTCGGCCGGAGGAGCCCTGCCAAAGGGCCGTCTCAGGGCCACGGGCGGCAGGTCCACCGGACGGGACTCCTCGCTGCCGAGGCCGCCAGAAGCCGGTCCGGCCAGTGTGTCCGGGGGGCAGAGGGTGGGCAGAACGCAGCAGGTACCTCAGGACCTTGCTGGGCAGCGCCAACTGGAAGCAGGGCAGAGGCCAGCCGCCTCCTGAGTGAGATTCTGTGGCTCAGAGGAGGCGAACGAGGGAGGAGGGAACCCCGGAGGCTCCCTGGAGGAGGTGCCGTGCCCCAGGCCTTGGAGGCCCTGGGTGCCAGGCTGAGGGGCAGATGCTCCTGGTGGGCGGTGGTGGAGTCCCTGAGCAATGGGGGCCTGGAGCACTGGGTCCGCCTTGTACCTGCATCAAGGCGGGTGCATGGGGGGAGGCCGGGAGGCCAGGCCAGACAGAGGCAGCCCCAGAGTGACTCCGGGGCCAGGGGAGGGCGATGCGGGGCTGCGGGCAGGCCCTCTGCCCTGGCTGCGGACGTCACCCCCGGTGGGTGTGGGGGTGTCCGCAGAGGAGCCGCACACAGGCTCCCCTGAGGTGCCTCTCCCCGGTTCCTGGAGTCCCTGGCTCGGAGGGAGGTTTCTTTCGTGGTTTCCAATTTGCATTCAGTTTCGGCTTTTCGAGGGAGGAGGCCCGGGCTTCTCACCGCAAAGTGGCCCTGGTTTCTGGTTTCCGTCTCCGTCTTCCTCTCTGGTCGCACTGGCTCTGCCTCTGGCCCTGGTCCTGGGTCTGGCACTGGGTCTTGTGCTCTGGCCCTGGCTCTGGGTCTGGGCTCTTGGCCAGGTGCCCGGGCACCGAGGACCCTGGTTCCTGGGCTGCACCCCCAGGGGCTGCCGAATGCCCCTGTCACCCTGCTCCCGGCCTGCGTCTCTGTCCCTGTGAGGAGGCCCCCCCCCGCCCCCTCCCTCTGTGGCTCCTCGGGCTCCCAGTGGCCTCAGGAGACCGTTCACCCACCCTCCCTGCACTCAGCCTCCTTGCCTGCCTCCCTCCTTCCCGCATGTCCTCACTCCTGGGGCCCTAAGCTCCTGCTCCAGGCGAGGGGAGGAGAGGAGTGGGGTCACCTGGCGGGGGTGGGAGGGCACAGCATTCCAGGAGAGGAAGCCAGGAAGTGATGGCAGGAGCCCTGGGGCCCACAGCTGGGCCCAGGGCTGGGAACTGGGGTGCAGGCCTGTCTGGGGGGCTGGGAAGTGGAAAGGCTCAGGAGCTCAGCTGGCCTGCAGGTGTCAAGGCGAGGTGCCCTCTGGTGGGGGGGGGGAGGGCGGCCTTCAGCTCAGGCCAGGAGCTGCTGTGTGGCGTGGGGGGAGGCAGAGGCCTCTGGGCAGCAGTGATCTGGAGAACCTTAGGCACCCGCAGGTGCTTCACCTGGGGAAACTGAGGCCCAGAGGGGCGGGGCTTGGCTGGGGCCACCAGTGGGTCTGCAGGAGCCGGGACAGGGGCTGTGGGGTGTCTCCTGTGAAGTCACAGACTGCTGCCCGCTGAGGGGACTGGGAGGGGCTGGTGGGCGGGGGGGAGGGACCAAGAGGGGCTGGGGGGGGCTGCAGGGACTGGGAGGGGAGGGGGAGCAGAGGGGTGCTGGGGGAGGGGCTGAGGGGACTGGGCGGGGGCTGGGGGGCTGGGAGAGAGGCTCCTGCAAAGGAAGGAGAGAAGGACGGAGCGTCTGCAGAATCCAGGGTCCGTCTGCTTTGGTGCCAGGAGGGCCCGGGGAGGAGGCGGAGAGCCGGCCCAGGCAGGGGTCAGATGGCCCCCCAGGCAGCCTGCCTGAGGGAACAGGGTCGCCTGGTGCCAGCTGTCCCCCTTTCCCCCCAGTCCAGGCATCTGCACAGGTTCCTGCGAGCCCCCCGCGTCCTGAGGGCGGGGCCAGGGGCCAGGGGGGCCAGGGGCCAGGGGGGCCCTGTGCGAAGCATCAGGTGTCAGGACGGGCCGGCCCTCCGCCCCCCTCCCAGGTTGCTGTGGGGAGGGGGACCGGGCTGCGGAGCCTCTCCCGGGACAGCGCTTGGGTCTGGGGAGCAGTGGGGGGTGCTGCTGGCCCCAGGTGCGCCCCCCATTCCCCGCCCCCCGCTCCCGCTCGGAGCCCGCCGGCCCCCTCCCCACGCGGGGCGGGCAGGGGGTGTGTGCAGCGCGGAGTGACAGCGGCGGCTCCGCTCGCTCCGCAGCTCGGGCGCAGCGCGGTGCGCACAGCCCGGGGCCGCCGGCGCGGGCGCTGCTGCCGGAGCGGGAGCCCCAGGCCGGCGCTGAGGACACCCCCACCTCCCCCCCCCGCCCCCCGGCCCCCCGCGCCCCCTGAGCCGCTGCCGCCGCGGAGACAATGGACGCGGGAGCCGCCCCTCGGAACCACAGTAGGTGCTGCGCGCGCGGAATGCGCCCTCCCGCCCGGTCCGGGGTCCGGGTCCGAGACAGGCAGCGCCGCTGCCCTGGGCGCCGGTGGGTCCGGGCGGGCAGGGAGGGGTGCGCTGCTCCCCGCGCTCCCAGCTGCCGGGCCCGTGCACCGAACCGCCCGCGCCCGGGCACCCAGACCCGACCCGGAGGGGCGCCCACCCGGAGGGGCGCGGGGCAGCGGGTGAGCGGCGGGAAGTGAAGGGTCCTGCGCTCTCGGCGCCGCAGGTGGGGCAGAGGGATGGGCCCCCTGTGCCAACGCCTCCCCTGGGCCGTGACTGCTGAGTCCAGGACGGGACACCCGGGCGGACACCGGTCCCCGGGGGTGCGTGAGGGCAGGGGGACTGGGCTTCAGGAGGCGCTGGTGGACACGCAGCAGCTGCCCGCTGGGCACGTGAGTCTGGGCAGCAGGTGCGGTTGCTGGCCCTGAGCCCGGCTCCGGCTCCGGCTCCCGCAGCCCAGCTCAGGGGTGCGGTGGGCACGGAGGGCGGGTGGGACCCCGGGCTGCAGGGTGCTGGTGGGGGCACTGCTCCCCGGGGCCCAGGCTCCCTCCAGGGGCACAGGCACCCGGGACCTGGCGAAGGAGAGGCGCCATGGAAACAGGAGTCTGCGTCCCCCCCTCTGTGACCCCGGGGTGGGGGGGACAGAGGGCCGCTGCCTTCCCCGAGGCTGCTTCCTCCGGTGACACCCTCCTGCCCGGGTCTGAGGGGCACACTTCACTGCCAGGCGCCGGGCCATGGCAACCCGTGCTTCTGTCACAGGAGCCCATGGGCACCCTGCCGGGCCCTCAGCCCACAGGCTCCATCAGAGCTGCAGCCGCAGAGCCAAGGGGAGCCCAGGCACCAGGGGACTCGGGTGTGGGGGGGGCGGGGCAGACCAGGGTCAGAGGTCACTGTCCCTTCTCTGGGTTGAGGGGGACACTGCCCATCTCCCCTGCCTGAGGTGACAGAGGAAATAGACCCTAAAGACCCCCAGCCACCCCGTCCCCTTGGACCCTGCACCAACCTGGTAGCCACGGCCGCTGCATGGCCCTCGGGGAGGCGCTGGGGCTCCAGAAAGGGGAGGGGGAGGCAGGAGGAGAGTGTGCGCTTGTTTAGGGGTGGGGGGTCCCCACGGCCTCCTTCCCCGAGGCCCGGCGCTGGGGGACCGGTCTGGTCTGCGCCCTGCCCCCAGGAGGGGAGAGCTGGCCTGCTGGGGGGCTCCCCAGGGCCTGGTCTGTGGCCTCGACTTCGTGGTCCCCAGTCCACGCAGGGCCTGCGGTGAGCAGGAGGCCAGAGCGGACTGGCAGGGGTCACCCGGGCACCCAGCCAGTGCTCCCTCCGTGGGTGACCAGGCCGATCGGCCCCCAGGGTCCTCAGGACAGGAGCCAGCGGGGCCGGCAGGGGGAGAGGACCCCATGGACCCTCGCGGGGGGGGGGGGGCTTGGAGGGGCAGGAGGCCCTCGGGCCCCGGCGGAGAGTTCGGTTACGTAACCCGCCCGGGACACGGATCGCCGTCGTAAGCAGCCGCAGCAGCTGACAATACGGTTGTAATTGGATTTTAATGTTTAATGTCCGCGGCCGACGGAGAGCTCGGGGCCGAGTCCAGATTCTGTTACTCCGCTCCGAGCAGAGCCCTTCCTTCACCGGGACTCCCGCCGCCCGCCGCCGGCTCCCCGAGGGCGTCCCCGGAGCCTGCTGCCTGCCACCTGCTCCCGGGGCAGCGTGAGGGGTGGGCTGCCAGCGGCTCCTGTGTCTGCCAGGCCAGCCCCCTCCCTCCCCCTCGTCCACCCGGCCCCTGTCCCTGTTGGGGGGGGCTGTATGGGTGACCCCTGAGAGGGCAGCCATGGGGACGCAGTCACGGGCCCATGAAAACCCAGCCTCCTGGCTGCTGCTCTCCGCCAGTCAAGGCCCAGCCAGGACTTTGGGAACCGGGGCCACTGGGTAGACGGCCCGGGACCTTCTGGGCTCCACCGGCTGGTCCCACCGCAGGCCAGCCCCCCCGGAGCCGGCGGCGTCAGGACTCCCAGACCCGGAGTCCAGGGGCGGGAGGTGCACCGGGCCCCCTGCCTCTGGCTGGTCCTGGCCTGGCAGGAGTGTGTGTGTGTATGAGTGTGAATGTGTGAGCGTGTATGAGTGTGTGTGTGTGAGTATGAGTGTGTGAGTATGAGTGTGTGTGAATGTGAGTGTGTGAATGTGAGTGTGTGTGTATGAGTGTGTGTGAGTATGTGAGTGTGTGTGTGAATGTGTGAGAGTGTGTGTGTATGAGAGTGTGTGTGAGTGCACGTGAGTGCGTTTGTGTGAGTGTGTGTGTGAAGGTATGTGTAAGTGTGTGTGCATGTGTGTGAATGTGTGAGTGTGCGCGTGCGCCTGTGTGTGCGTGCGTGCGTGCTCACGCCGCTGGCCCATCACCCTGTCTCTCCCCCCAGCGCCAGGCCCAGGAGGAGATGGCTCCCCGGCCGCCCTCGGCTTATTCTTAGCTGTTGTGTAACACCGCATCTCGCATCGCGCAGGGAGGAAGGGCGCCTGCAGACGCGTCTCCGCAGCTGCCACCAGCGGCTTTGTCCCTCGGCTGCCCGCACAAAGGGACGGAGGCCGTGGTCACCGCCCAGCAGAGCGCCCGGCCGGGCCCTGGAGGGGCTGGGCCGGCACCCGGGGTGCCCTCACTGGCTCCCAGGGGCTGCGTCCGGGGGGGCTACTCCAGCCGCTGCCCTGCAGCGGGGTGTGTGTTTGTGTGTGAGAGAGTGTCTGTGTGTGTGTGTGTGTCCTCCCTCCTCGGGCACAGCGGCCCTTCCTGCCCCCCGCCGCGCTCTTCCTGCCGTCTGTGCTCCCAGCAGCCTCCGCACTGACTCAGGGGTCCCGCCCCCACAGATCAGCGCGGCTCCCACACCTGTTTCCCGGCTCCTGCTGTGCCTCAGGCCCTGGGGTGGGGGTGGGGTGGAGGCCTCCAGGAGGCTGGGGGGGCACCTGGTCCCACCTGGGTCTGGGAGGTCGGACTGGGCACCCACGCCCCTGCGTCCACAGGACAGCACCCACCTCGCTGCCCCGGGACCCGGCACAGGGCGCTCCCGGCTCCTGCCTCCTCCTGAGTGTCCGGGTGCTCAGGGGCCCATGGGAGCAGCAGCGGGACAGGGTGCGGGGTCGGGAGGCGGCAGGTGGCGTGGCTCCAGGTGACGTGGCTGTAGGTGACGTGGCTCCATTTGCAGCCCTTGAGCGCCTGAGCCAGCGGCCTGCAGGCAGGACTGGGGCAGGTCTCTGCCCGGTCCCTCTGCTCAGCCCCGGCCTTGCAGCCGGACGCAGGGGGCCATTGTGGTGGCCCCCAAAGATGATCCACACCCAGAACGTGCACACGCGGCCTCATTGGGAAGCAGGTCTTTGCAGGTGGATCCGGAGGAGCCCGGGACTGTGCCCAGGGAGGCGGTCTCTGGTCCAGGCCCCATGCTGGAGGCTCGTGGGGTTTGGGGGGCAAAGAGGGGGGTGGGAGCCCAGGCCCCCGGCTCAGGCTCAGAGCCTGGCAGAGGCAGCCCCACCCCTCTGGCCGCCCGCTGTGGCCGCCCTCAGGCCGCTGGGACGGGGCCTGCTGGCCAGCCCCAGGCTTCCTGACCGAGGTGCTGGGGTGTAGGGCCCAGCAGGACCTTGGGGCTCCCCTGTCTGATGACGTCCTGGATTGGGGGAGTGAGGACGTGGGTGCTGGGGGTCAGGCTGGCCTCTGGGGACCCTGTGGGAGCGAGGCCAGTGGGCGCCTGGACCCGGGCTTCGGCTACTCTGGGGTCAGAGCCTCCAGAGGCCCGGCAGGTGCCCATCCACCTGCCCTGCCCGGACCCGCACCCCGGCCTGGGAGAGGCCCGAGCTGGGTTGCGGGGTCCCACCACCCCTCCACCAAGCCTGATGGGCCCACCCTGCCTCCCGGGGAGGGGTCCCCACGCTTCAGCAGCTCACAGGCTGTTTCGGGGCTGGCAGGCGGAGCGCAGGGGAGCAGGAGCGGGAACCTCGCCCACCCGGGGGGAAGGGTCGCGTGCATGTGCAGCCTGGGCCCCCTCCCCTCAGAGGCCACCGCTGGGAGAGCGCTCCTTCCTGAGGTCCTGGGGCACAGGGAGGACTGCACTGCAGAGGGGGCGCAGTGCAAAGGGCAGAGGCCTGAGGGCTTTGGGGGCGCCCGTCCCCCTTCCCCCCGTGTCCTCACCTTCACCCCACATCGGAGCTCTGGGGGAGGCGACCTGCTGGTGGAGGCGGGAGCGTGTGTGTGTTTAAAGCGACTGCAGCTGTGCGTGCCTGCTCTGGGGTGCACGGGGCGCTGTGTGAGGCTGTGTGGACTCGGGGTGCTCTGTATAAGGAAGAGCACCCCCGGACCAGCAGACTGAGTTGGGACAGTGTGGCCCAGAGAGGGGGAGCCCAGGCTGTCTCTCCCTGGGGCTGCCCCTGCCGGCCTGACCTCTAGGAGGGGGTGGGGGGATGTCACCAGGGCAGCACCCCTCCCGCCGGCCCTCCCCGCCGCCTGCGTCTGGGTCCCCGGGCCACTCAGTGAGCGCTGAGCAGGAGCGGCACAGCCCTGCCCCAGAGGCACGGCCCCGGGGCCGCAGTAACTCCCGTGGCCGGCCCCGCGCCCCGAGTCCTGCCGGCTTTTAATGTCTGCGCTTATGCAACCGCCGCTCCCCGGCGCTAAAGTGGTTACATCCGGACGCGGCGAGCCCGGTGTGCGGCGGCTCCCGCTCCGGGCACCTCTCCCGGCTGCTTGGCAGGAGCGCCCGGCACCCGGGGTCTGGGCTGTGGGTGCAACACCCCCACCCCCCACGCCTGGCATCCCCTTCGCCACGTCAGCCTCAAGCTCCCTCCCAGGCACCTGGTCCCTCCTGGTCCCTCCTGTCCCTCCTGGGCACCTGGTCCCCCTTGGTCCCCCTGGTCCCTCCTGGTCCCCTCTGGTCCCCCTGATCCCCCTGGTCCCACCTTGTCCCCCTGGTCCCTCCTGGTCCCTCCTGTTCCTCCTGGTCCCCCTGGTCCCACCTTGTCCTCCTGGTCCCCCTGGTCCCTTCTGGTCCCTCCTGGTCTCTCCTGGGTGCACGGTCCTGGAACCTCGCAGGTCTGGCCGCCTAGAGCAGCCCCTTCACTCCCCAGATGCCCCACGGGGGCTAAACCGTAGCTGTGCCCCCGTGCCCCTCCCAGGGCGCCTGGCCTTGCCCCGCTCCCCCCTGTGTGTCCTGGCCACAACGTCTGTGACCCGGCCTGTGACAGCTGACCCGTTCTGTTCCCGGTGTGAAGATGATGGTGTGGACACCGTGTGAGCGGCCCCAGCGCAGTGCAGTCAGGAATAATTTCACTCAAAACGCGTCGTCCCAGAGACCAGCCGGCAGCGCTGAGGACGGTGTCAGCGGCCGCCGTGGCCTCCCCTTGTGGCCCCATGAGAGGGGCAGGCGCTGACATCCAGGGTGGGCCCGGCGGACAGCCCCCGACCTTTGCCCTCTCCCCTCTGGCTCCTCCCTGGGCCGCCAGATGGGCCCCAGCGGGCACGATCCCACCCTGTCCAGGACCCCTGGGGCCTCAGCCCCTCCCCTCCTGCTCCGCCAGGTCCTGGTCCCTGGGACAGTGCTCTGGTCTTCCCGGGCCTGTCAGATCCTGTGACCCCCCCTCCAGGACCCCGCCTCTGCCCACCCCCACCCAGGGCTCCCCAGAGCCAGGGCAGGCTGATTGGTACATCTGCATGCGCGCGCCTTTGGTTCCGAGGATTTATGCATTTTAATCAGTGCAATGGCCCAGCGGCTTCCCACCCAGTGCCCAGGCGGCACCCAGGCCGGTCAGCGGGGCTGCGGGCTGCCGGTCCCGGGGCTGCTGTGGCCCAGGTGGTGGGAGGGTGGGGGCAGGTCACGGGCAGCTCCCCGCTGACCTCGCGGGGGCACTGAGGGGAGGGTGCCGCTGGCTGGGGGGGCTGGTGGCGTGGGGCTGTGCTTGCCCTGGAATCGGGCCTGCCTGTCCTGGTGCCGGCTGGCTGTGGTTCTGCTTGGCTGCTGCCCGTGGTGTGGAATCTAGGTCAGCCTGGCACAGGGCGGCAGGCCGGGCGGTGCAGGCAGGGCTGCTCCCGAGGGCTCCCGGCAATGAGGTCAGAGCCGCCCCGGCCGGGCCCTGACCCCGGGCCCTGGCCGGGCCCCTGGGCTGAGTGGGGGCTCAGGGCTGTGGGAGGGAGGAGGGGGGAGTGACGAGAGCTGTGGCTGAGGGTGCTCCCAGCAGGGTCTGTCTCCGTGGGGACCCGGCCCCTGGACACCAGGGGGAATGGACATGGCTGCTATGCCCACTCAGGCAGAACCTTCCGGAAGCCCTGTCCCCCTGGCTGGCTGTGGCCTCTATTTCCTGACCTTTGTTACCCCGAATCACCCCATTTTCCCGGCCTCCTCCTGCCTCCTCTCTGGTCGGCTGGGGCCTGGGTCCCTGGGCCGAGTCAGTCACCACGGTGGGGCCCCAGCTCCCCTCCACCCTGGGCCCCCCTCAGGGCGATGACCACCCTGGCCAGTGGGTCTCCACCTCCCCTGCTGCCCCCCCCAACTCCACAGACCCCAAATCCAACCATTCCTTCTGTGTGTGTCTTCTTTTAAAGATATTTTTATTGATGTCAGAGAGGAAGGGAGGAGGAGAGAGAGAAACGTCAATGATGAGAAAGAATCATGGATCGGCTGCCCCTTGCATGCCCACATTGGGGTTGGAGTCCACAATCCAGGCCTGTGCCCTGACCGGGCATCGAACCGTGACCTCCTGGTTCATAGGTCGATGCTCAGCCCCTGATCCCTGCTGGCCGGGCCTTCTCGGTGATATCTTTACTGCGCGCTCTTGGGGAATCTAGCCATTTTTTAAGCTCTGTGGATGGGGCAGCGGGAGGCAGGTTCCTGCCCCATCTGAGGCTGGCATGGTCCTGGGGGTGGCCCGGGGCAGCACCCCTCCCACCCCTGAGTGGGGGTCCCGCGGCCGATTGCCCATTGGGCCGTGTCTGTCCAGTTTCTGGGGTTTGCTCGGGTTCCACTTTCTTGGGGATCTTCCCAGAGGCCCCCCCTCTGCAGCTGTTTGTGTGGGACCTCACTGCCCTCTTACGGTCCGCGGGCCTCACCCCTCAGAGCTGTGGCCACTCGGGGCGCCGGGACCAGGTCGGCCCCACTCAGTCCATCCCACTCTGGGCCTCACCCCCAGCACGGAGCCCGCCCAGCTCCTCAGCTCTGGGGTGACTCCATGTGGTGGGGGACTGGGGGGGGCACGCCCCTGCCTGCATGAGCCCTTGGCCCTTCACTCCCCCACCGCTTCCTGAGGCTGGAGGCTGCTAAGGCACACTGGCCTGTTGAGTGAATGGGGGTGGGGGGCACCACGACCTCCAGAGCACCCCAATTCGTTTCCAGGTAGCACCCACCGCCCTGCAGAGCTGACCGGGGCAAGAAGGCAACCCCGAACTGGCTCTGATGTGACTAATGAGCCTCCAGGCATGCCTCCCTCCCAGGGTGTGTGTGTGTGTGTGTGTGTGTGTGTGTGTAAGGGGCATGGCAGGGTGGTGGGTGCCACCTTGTCCCCCGTGTCCCCCGAGGGGTGGCCCTTTTGGGGGGTGATCGAGATGTGCCATGTGCTCCGTGGGGGAGGGGACAGGGGACCAGTGTGACCCTTGGGGTGCCCCCTCCAGGGGGAGCTGTGGTGCTGTGGCTGGGGACCAGGGTCTGGGTCCTGGCCTTGGCTCTGCCTCTGCCCGGCTCTGAACCGGGGCCAGGCCCCTGCCTCGGTTTCCCTGCCTGACAGGCGAGGCGTACAGAGCCTTTGGGCAGCACCCAGGTGCCGGCTGGGGGTCCCCAGCGGGTCCTCTGTTCCCGGCTCTCTGGGGTGGGGGGGCCTGGCTTCCCCTTTCACACTGCTCATCTTGAGGAGGCCGTGAGGGTGGCACTCCCCAGCCCCGGCACACGCATGGGCACACACACACACAGGTGCACACACACACACGTGCACACACACGCACACGTGCAGGCCTGTGGGTCCCCACAGGACTTGGCCTGGCCCCTCTCTGCTCCCTGCCCCAGGCGGGCTGCCGACAGGGTGACGGGCGGCGGGGGCCGGAGCCCGTCCTGTAGACAGTGACCCACTTGGCAATCAGACTCGAGTGGCCGGCGGCAGTCGGGTCCTCGTGCTGCCCACGGAGCCTGGCAGCCTCTGCTCTCAGGGCCGCTGACGCCTCTGTGGAGCCGGAAAGCCCCTCCGGCTGAGACAGAGCCGATGGGCATGCCATGGGTGCTGGAACAGGCCGGCAGAGGCCAGCGTGGGAAACGAGGAGGGTCCAGGAGCCGGTCCCTCGGGCTCCGCTCTGGTGGGGAGGGGGCTGGGCAGCCCCACGTGGTCCTGGCTGCTGGGAGCAGCCCTCCCGTTGCACAATAAGCAGCCGAGGTTGGAGGGGGCCACGCTCTGCCACCTGCAGGCCTGCCAGGAGCCCAGGGCTCGGGCCCGAGGTCTGGGCGGGTGTCATTTCTCTGGGCACCAAGGACAGGCCCCACGGAGCTCGGCCAGACGCGCTCCAGGCTGGCCCTGCCCGGGCTCAGCTGTAGACGTGGAGGGTGAGGGCTCCGTCCCAGGAGCGGGGAGCAGGGACCACAACTCTGGGCGCCCCCTGCCTTGGGCACAGCCGCCCGCTCACTGGAGTGTCTGGGCCTGAGCTCCGACCCCAGGGATAGGATGCCCTCCCATAACCCCGTGGCTGTGTGCTGTTGCCCCCAGGCAGGAAACGGTCTGGTCCATGCAGAGATGAGGGCACCTCGGAGGGTGACCGCTGCGGAGGGCAGTGCGCCTGGCGGACGGAGCAGGGCCTAGAAGGCAGCCCTGGGGCTCAGGGCAGGGGCGCCCCCTCTCCCCCCAACCTCCCCCCCCCGTAAGGGGCTCAGGCCGGGCCCCAGGCCCTCTCTCCCCCAGCACCTGGCAGGGTCTGCTGTTCCTCTTCGAACAAGAAAAGGATTGAACTCCGGGGGCCCAGCACAGACGCAGCCCCGCCCACTGCCCGCCCAGCCAAATGCTCGCAGAGACAGAATTTTGCTGAAACTCCCGGAGAGGAGATTTAAGAGACGAGAATCTTAAGCAAATTAGCGCGTGTGGCAGGCGGTGTTTAATCACCGCTTTAATCGCAGCCGTGGTAACGGAGGCCTCTAGCGGGGTGCGGGCGGGGGCGGGGCCGCGTGCATGGATTATTCATCGGAACTTGAACTTGAGTCTCGCGTCACCGCCGAGGACACATGGCCCAGTCCGTCTGGGTCCACCCGCGTCTCCCTCCCTCCTGGCTCTGCCTTGGTTTCCCCTCCCAGAGGGGGCTGTCCGAGGGGGCTCCCTGACCCCCAGCTCCCCCTTGGCCTGGAGGACCCCACCTCGGCCTCCCGCTCAGCAGGGTGCAAGCCAGGCACACGGGTGCCCCTCCCTTCTGGGACTGAGCGGACAGTGCCCAGGGTGGACAGGAGAGAGTCACGGGTCGGCTCACGAGGGCAGGGCCCCGAGCCCAGGCAGTGGGCACTCTGACCAGGGCCGGGCCTCCTCAAGGGGTGTGAGCGGAGAACGGCTGCCCCTTTAAGGGAGCTGGGCAGCGGGGCCGGGGCATTCCCAGGGCAGGACCCAGGTGGGTGGTGCCAGCTGGCCCGGCCCCGCCCTCTCCACGCCGGGGAGGGGGCCTCGCTGGCAGGAGGCGGTCGTGCCTTGAGGGGACCCCACCTGCCTGCCCACCTCAAGCTCTGAGTCCAGGGTCCCCACAAACCTCCAGCTGCCCTCTGGCTGCAGGCCAGGCCTGTTGGCAGCTGTGGGCGGAGGTCAGCGCTCCCCATGCCCCGAGGGCGGCCACCTCGGATGCCAGAGCGGCAGGGCCGCCCAGAACTCTCCCTGCGGAGGCCGGTGGGAATGGGGGGCTGCTCAGCACACGTTTTCCACACCGTTTGGGCAGACAGGGAGTGGGGTCGGGGCCTCCCCTGCACCCGTGGGGACCCCAGGACCTGGTGGGGGGACCAGAGGAAGCAGGCAGGGGGCCCAGGAGGGATGTGGGGTCCTGGGCCCTGCTTTCCCACCCTGTGCACCCTGACAGGTGGCATGGGGGCTGCCACCCTCACCACCCGACCTGCTGGGCTGGGGGGTGACTTGTCCTGGACCCAGCCTGTGGGGTCTGCGGTGACTGTAAGGACAGAAGGGCCTGCTATTGAGTGGGGGCTGCCAGCAAGGCGGGGGGGGGGGGTATGCAGCTCTGGGGGGCGTGCAGCAGGCAGGGAGACCTGGGAAGCAGGAGTGGGGGCGGGGTTGTCCCAGGAACCCCAACAGGGACAGTGGCAAGGCCCCCTGGATATCCTCTGAGTGCCCACACCCCCTTGGGCAGAGCTGCAGAGCGGGTGGGGAAGGGTTAAGGAGGGCGGGGCTCCCCGGGGAGGGGTGGAGCTCCTGAGGGGGGGCGGGCCCAGCCGCTCTGGCAGCCTGGGATGCTGACGGGCATGGGCACAGGCAGGGCTAGCCTGCTGCCTGGGTCTCCGGGCAGTGCCAGCCGTGGCCGTGGTGAAGCCCACAGGCCATGGGAGAGCCGGGGGACCCTGAAGGGTTCAGCCAGGACCAAGGTAAAGGGGGGGAGAGGGGCTCAAGGAAGGGGCTGTGGCCACCCCTGCCGGGAGCCCAGGGCGACCGCTGAGCTGCCCATGGTGACCCCCTGACCCCACAGGCAGTGCTCGGCCCCTCCATGGGGGCCTGGGAGGACCCGTCCCCCTGCCTGCCCGGGCATCTCCGTGTCGGGTGGGGGCGGTTCCGATGGGCAGCTCACAGGGCCCTGACCTCCAGCCGCCCCCAGCGACACCGACCTCCATTGGGGTTCAGATTTGGGGCGCCTGACCTGTGGGACCCTGGGGGCTCGCCTGGTCCAACCTCCCCTCCCCCTAATTCCTGGCGGGCGGAGGGGTGGTGGCTGAGCGCCGGTCAGCACCACGGACAGGGCAGCCGCCGCCTGGCCAGAGGGGAGGGGCGGGTGCTGGGTGTAACCGGAGTGGCTTAGGCCGGAAGCAGCGGGACTTCCCTGCTATGGGCCAGGGTCCAGGCGGCCGGGGGGGCTGGCCTCCTGGCAGTTCGTGTGGACCCGGTTGTCCCGGACCCGGTTCCGACGCCCTCGGACTGGCGGGGCCTGGGAGGGGCTCGGAGGCCTGGGAGCGCTGTCGGGCGCAGGGGCGGTGTGCCGGGAGCTGTGTGGCCTCGAGCAAGGCCCTGGCCCTCTCTGAGCCCATCACGGAGGAGAGGACGGCATGGGGCAGCCCTCACGGGCGCGGGAGCCTTCGGAGCGGGCGCCTGGCCCCCCTCCCCCCGGCCGAGCTGCCCTCCGTGGCCGGGCGGCGTGGCAGCCGTGGGTGGGCTGCCCCTGCAGACACCCCTGGCCCGGCAGGTGCTGGGAGGAGTGTCCGCCCGCTCCCCGGAGAACCAGTCTTGGATGTGGCTGAGGACGAGCAGATGGCCCGTGTCCGGTCCGGCCTCCATCTGCCCGGCTAATGAGCGGATGACGGCAGCCTGTCCCTGGCACCGTGTCCAGAGCCTGTGGACGGACGGAAGCGCTGCTCCCGGGCTGGCGTGTGTCCGGGGGCCTCGGGGGCCGCCCGGCGCCAGCGCTCTGTGCACGCGGCCGTGGGGAGGGGCGAGGGGGCTGGGGAACTGGCGTGTCTGCTTCTCCCTGGGTCTGCGTGCCCAGCTGGCACACGTGGGCTCCCGCTGGCTGGGCCCGCTCCTACGTGGGCTCCATGGGCGTGGCCTCCAGCAGGGCAGTGGGTACCCCCCACCCCCAGGACCAGGAGGGGGACGGGAGGTTTTCTCTGGTCCTGGGGAGCGGGGAGCGGGGAGCGGAGGGCGGAGGGGGGTTTGGGATGGGGAGCGGGGAGCGGGGGGCGGAGGGCGGAGGGGGTTTGGGATGGGGAGAGGAGGTCGCTGACTCGGACAGCCCCCCAGGGGGCCCCACAGGCGTGTGCTGGGCTGGGAGGCTGGCAGAGCTGCCCCAGGGGCCCAGGACCCCTGAGCACTGTGTCTCGAGAGTGGGGAAGGGGGGCCCCCGAGGAAGGTCCGTCCGCAGGCAGGTTCTGGGAGCCACCACCCTGAGGGTCCCTCAGGGCGCCCAGCTCCGAGCGGCAGGCTCACCCCAGGGGCTCAGGGCCTGGCCCGGCCGGCGGTCAGCTGGGCAGCTGTTCATGGAGGTCCTCACTGGCCTTCAGGCCTGGGATGCGCACCTGAGCGCCCTCTGGCCAGCGGCCAGCGGTCAGTGGTGGGCGTGTGGGGCGTGGGGCGTGGGGCGTGGGGCCTGGCACCCAGGAGGGTGGGTGAGGCCTGAAGAGGCCACTCCGGGCAGGAGGCAGGCGGCGGACTGGGGTCCTAGGAGGGACGGGAACAGCGGGGAGTCAGATGCGGAGGCCCGGCTCCCCGGGAGGCTGCTCTGTGGCCACTGCCCTGGAGGAGGAGCTGAGGCTGCGGGCGGACTGGCGGACGGGCGGACGGGCGGATGGACAGATGGAGGGGTTCGGCCTCTCCTGCTTCCTGTCTCCTCGACCTCTGCCCCCTGTGCCGGGCCAGCTGCTGCCTGAGGGCCCCGGGGTAGGGGGCGGGGCTGGCTCCACGGAGCCTGGAGGACCCCCTGGCACCGTGCCCCTTCCTCCCGGCGGGAGCTTCCTCTCCTCCCGAGGCTCCATCTGGTGACTTTTCAGGAACGCGCCCCCGCCCGGCCGGCCGCTGAGCTCCTTCCTTCCCGCTGCTCCGGGCCCCCCGGGGCCTCCCCACGGGCTGGGCGCCCCCTGAGGGGCTCCGGCCGAGGGGGTGCCCGTGGGCCCTCCCAGCTCTGAGCGGGGGCCTGGCCAGGAGCCCCTGAACCGCAGACCGGGCATCTGCGAGGGAGCGGCCGGGAGCTATTAATAGTCCTCCCTGCAGGACTGCCTCCTGTGATTAATGCCATGGAGGGGGGGGGCCGGGGGCCGGGGAGGGGGGCTCTGAGGGGCTCTCCTGAGGCCAGCCTACCTCGGTGGGGTGCAGGGGGAGAGCCTGTGGGCAGAAAGGTGTGTCCTCCCTCCCAGCTGCCCCTCAGCCACCCCCAGGCCTCACTGCCTGCGTGGCCCCTCAGACCAGCCCTGACTCCTGTCTCGGGGGGGGCGGGGGGCGGGGGTGCTGGGTCCTGGGGGGGTGAGAAGCCGACTCACACGCTCTGATAAAATAAAAGCAGGGGGGAGGAGGCCCCCCGACCAGGAGGGGAGCTGCTCTCAGGAGTGTGGGTGACCCAGCGTCCGTGGGGCCTGTCCCTCCCCCTGGAGGCGCTGGCCAGCGGCCGGCTGGTCCGGCTGACCCGTGCGGCCTCTGCCCTCCCTCTTTCCCCACCCGAGCACAGATAAGCGCCTGCTGTATGCTGAGTGGGGCCCAGCACAGATAAGAGGAGGGTGGGGGGAGGCGAGGACGGGAGAGGGGGGCAGGGCCACGCCTCCCGCTGTTGCTACCACGTAAAGTGGGCTCAGCGAGTGGCACCTAAAGGTCCTCCAAGGCCAGGAGGTTTGGCGGAGGAAGGGGCTGGGCTGGGTGAGCAGGCGGGTGGGGGCTGGCGGGGGTCAGGGAGGCAGGGACGAACGCCATGCTCCCGGCACGGTCCCCTTCCTGCTGAGCGTGCGGCTCAGACGGCGCCGTGACGGAGGCGCGAGCCGGCCGGGCACCGGGTGGGCGGGTCAGCGTCCCGAGGACCTGGGGTGTCCCCTGCGGGTTTGGCTGAAGACTGAGTTGATTTCCCAGCCTCCCCTGGGGCGGGGGTGGGGGAGCGGGCAGAGGTGCTGGCTGCGCTGTCAGGACCAGGGCGAGCGAGCGCCCCGACACCACTCGGGGCTTGAGCGAGGGCTCCTCCTCCGGGCGCTGCGTCCTCTGGGGGTTTGGGGAGGAGGAACGAGGGCCTGTGGGCTGGGGGGGGACTGAGGACACCCCTTCCCGTGGCCGGGAGGGGGGAGGCCAGGGTGGGACGGAGCGCTGGCAGCAGCCCTGGGGTCCAGTGTGGGAGGACGGTGCGTGGTCGGGCCCGGAGTCCCCACTGCCTGTGGGGCCCTCCCGGAGCCGCGGGGCCCCTCGGCCTCAATCCTGGGCCAGCTGGCGGATCAGCTCAGGGACAGGCCGGGCGGAGGCCCGAGGCTCCCCTCCCCGGCTCTGAGTCTCGGCTTTTCTTTGGATCTGTCCCGAGTCCTGGGGGAGCGGGGCTGGCCTGGGGCCTTCGGACAGCAGGTGCCAGGCCAAGGCCGAGAGGCCCAGGAGAGCGCTGCGGGGCCTCGGGGACGCTGACAGGAGAGGAGGGGCCTCGGGGAGCCCCCATGCCTGCCATGGCGGCTGCTGGGGTGCCGGCCGCTCTGCCATCACCGGGCACGTCCGTCCCCCTGTCATCAGCCTCCAGCCGGACCGAGGGAGCCTGGCCTGCCGGGCAGAGGCCGTGCTCTGGGTCGGAGGGAGCGTGGCAGCTGGGCCCGGGAGGGGAGGGGCAGGGACCGCCCGGCCGCCCAGTCCAGGCCAGTGGGGCCCAGAGGCGGTAACAGTCAGGGCGTGCTCACCAGGGGCCTCCTCGGGGCCGGGCTCCCAGTGCCCTCCCTGCTGCCCCGGGCCTGGGGCTGAGTGCAGGAGGGCGGGGCAGGGGGTAGCTCCTGGGGACCTGCTGGCCGGGACTCGGGCGGCTCTGAAGCTGCGGCTCAGGGCGGGGGCCCTGACCCAGTGGGTGCCGGTGCCCGAGCCATGGCCCTTCGCGAGCCCCTCTCTGCCGGCGCCCTCCAGCCCCAGGGGCCGTGTCCGGGCGGCAGCAGCCCTGGTCCTGGGGGGCGGGCACAGGCAGCAGCGGGGCGCAGGGGAGGGTGCGGGGAGGGCCAGGGCCGGGTCGGGGAAGGCCCTGGCTCTGGAGCCCGACCTGCATGTGCGGGGCCTCCCCTGGTGCAGTGATACCTGCTGCCCACAGGAGGGCGGCTTCCCGATCGTGCCAGGCAGGGGCAGGCGGCGGCGAGCCAGGCTGGGCATCGTGAGGGGTGCCCGCCGGTGCCCGGCACCCAGGATCCTGCCAGGAGCTTGGCCACCTGGTCTGTGTCTCTCCTGGCAGGAGCCTTCGGGGAGGCCGCTGTGGCCCGTCCAGGGGGTGGGCGGGGTCCTGTCTGCTGCCCTGCAGGGAGCACGGGTGGGGTGTCGGGGTGCAGCAGGCCGGCGGCAGCGGGACCACTGTGTCCCCGAGGGCTCTGGCCCCCGGGCAGGGTCCCCGGGGGGATTGGCACCCAGTGCCAGCACCTGGGCCACAGCAGCCCTGGCGTCTGAGCTGGGCCCCTGTGGGCTCAGCGCCCCCTTAGCGCGTGGGGGCGGGGACGGGCTGCACAGGGCTGCGGGTGCCCGCGCTCACGGCGCCCTGTCCCCTGTCCCGCCCTGGCCCCGCCCGCCCACCCTGCGCGCCGCCCAGTGGAGCGCTGCATGAGCGCCATGCAGGCGGGCACCCAGATGGTGAAGCTCCGCGGCGGCGCCAAGGGCCTCGTGCGCTTCTACTTCCTGGACGAGCACCGCTCCTGCATCCGCTGGCGGCCCTCCCGCAAGAACGAGAAGGCCAAGAGTGAGCGGGGCTCCGCGCGGCGGGGGGCTGGGGGGGCTGCCGGGCGGCCGTGACCCCGCCCCGCAGTCTCCATCGACTCCATCCAGGAGGTGAGCGAGGGCCGGCAGTCCGAGGCGTTCCAGCGCTACCCCGACGGCAGCTTCGACCCCGCCTGCTGCTTCAGCATCTTCCACGGCGGCCTCCGCCGCTCGCTGGACCTGGTGTCGCCCAGCAGCGACGGGGCGCGCATCTGGGTGACCGGCCTGCGCTACCTCATGGCCGGCATCAGCGACGAGGACAGCCTGGCCCGGCGGCAGCGCACGCGGGACCAATATCCGGGGGACGGCGGGGGGGGGAGGGGGGGGCACGTGGGGGGCGGAGAGGGCCGGGGCCGGGGCCGGGGCGCGGGCCCTAGAGACGTGTGGCCCCTAACTCGCCCCAAAGTGGCTGAAGCAGACGTTCGACGAGGCGGACAAGAACGGGGACGGCAGCCTGAGCATCGGCGAGGTCCTGCAGCTGCTGCACAAGCTGAACGTGAACCTGCCCCGGCAGCGCGTGAAGCAGATGTTCAAGGTGAGGGCACAGCGCTCCCACGGAGGCTCCGGGCTACAGGGGTGTCGGGGCAGGGGCGTGTCCGGGGCAGGGGCGTGTCCGGGGCAGGGGCGTGTCCAGGGCAGGGGTGTGTCCAGGGCAGGGGCGTGCCTGTGGGCAGGGGCGTGTCCAGGGCAGGGGCGTGTCTGTGGGCAGGGGCATGCCTGTGGGCAGGGGCGTGTCTGGGGCAGGGGCGTGTCCGGGGCAGGGGAGTGTCCAGGGCAGGGGCGTGTCCGGGGCAGGGGCGTGTCCGGAGCAGAGGCGTGTCGGGGCAGGGGCGTGTCCGGGGCAGGGGCGTGTCTGGGGCAGGCCAGCCCTGGGGCTGCAGCAAATGGCAGGGGGCACAGCTTGGCCAGCGGAGCTGGGCACTCAGGGCAGGGGCTGGTAGTGAGGAGAACACCCACTGGAGGCTGCACCCGCTTTCCCCCTAATGAGGTGCACTTCTCCTGGTGGGATTCCGGTGCCACATGCCCCGGATGGGCAGCAGGCCTGGTCCCCTGCCCTGCACTGCCCTCTGGTCCCCAGCCAGCTGTGTGAGAAGCTGGGGACACGCCCCTTCGGCCCCTTCAGCCGAGCAGAGGCCTGTCTGTCTGATTAGGGCCTCGTTCTCACTGCAGCGGGAGAGCTACTCAGCGCCCCCCCACGGAGACACATGCTTGTACACACACAGACACACACATGCACATGAGCACACAGGTACACAAGGCACACACACACACATGTGTGCGCATCTAGACCCTCATTGGCACATGCATGCACACACGTGCACACACATGCACACGCACCACTCACACAGCCTGAGCTCTGCCAGGTGCAGCCCTGCCGCTCCTGCTGGGCTCTGTGACGGCGGCGGTCACGCTCGGCTGGAGCCGGGAGGGAGGCGAGCAGCCTGCTGGGCAGTGTCAGCGCCGCGATGCCCTGTCCGCCCGCGATCGCTCGGTCGGAGGGGAGACCGTGTGAAGGCCGGAGCGTGTCTGGGCGCCACGTCACGTATCTGAGATGACAGTGGGTGTGGGCGAGGGCCTTGGGGCCTCACCAGCACCTGGTGGGTCCCGGGTGGCTCCTGGGCGGGTCCTGGGGGGTCCCGGCGTGACTGCTGTCCATTTGTGGGGAGCACAGCAGCCCCCGACCCCGTGGGAGGGGGGGTGTTTCTGGGGCTGGGCAGTCGCTCTGTCTTTCAGGCCTCGTGGAGCATTTTTAAGTTAAAAAATGCGTTTTTATTGATTTTTTAGAAGAAGAGAAAGGGAGAGGGATAGAGAGATACAGATAAAAACATGAATGAGAGGGAAGCATCGATGACCGGCTGCCTCCTGCGCGCCCCCTGCTGGGGATCGAGCCCACAACCCGGCATGTGCCCTGACCAGGAATCGAACCCTGACCTCCTGATTCACAGGTCGACACACAACCACTGAGCCACACGGGCTCATGGAGCATTTGTAGCCACTGCCGGGTTCAGCAGTGGGTGGAGAGCGGGCAGCTCCCTCCACCCCAGCCTCCCAGTCCGGCTGTGCTGCTCGGGCTGAGCCCGAGGGCACACAGCCACTCTGTGCCCGGCTCCAGCCGCCCCTGGAGGGCTGCCAGGCCGGCCCCGCTCAAAGGGGCCTCCGACCTGCACGGCCTGTCCTGGCAGCTCAGACGCCGGGCTGCCCTCAACCTGCACCGGGCACGCCAGGCTCTGCTGGGCCCCATCCCGCCTGGCTCTGGCCCGTCCCAGGCTTGGCATGGGCGCCTGGCACGGTCACTTGGGTCCTGAAGGGAGACGCTGGGCCCGGCCGGGCGCCCTCCTCAGTGCCAAGCCTGTGCCAGGGAGGCAGCCACCGGGAGCACAGGCCGGGCGCAGCTTTCCTGCTCTCATGGGGGCGGGGTGTGGGGTGGCTGTGACCCCCTGGCTCATTGGTGAGGCTCCTGCTCCAGAGGGGCCTCAGGGAGCCCCACCCCACCACCCGGCCTGTGCGGCTCAGCAGGAAGCACTAGCCAGCTGGTCTGGTCCGGCGCGTGCCGCTGTCCGCGGTGCTGCCCGCCCCGCCCCCGGGGTCACCTCCAGCCCGTCATGTTCCCGCCCTGTGCCCACCTGCAGCCCGCCGGGGCAAAGAACCAGTCCGCACTCAGGGTGTCTTTAAGGATATTTTTTTTTTTTTACTGATTTCAGGGAGGAAGGGAAAGGAGAGGGAGGGAGTGATAGAAACATCGGTGATGAGAGAGAACCACCGATCGGCTGCCTCCTGCACATCCCCTACCGGGATGGAGCCCATGGCCTGGGCATGTGCTCTGACCGGGAATCGAACTGTGACCTCCTGGTTCATAGGTCGATGCTCAGCCACAGAGCCACACCTCCTAAGGGTCTCGTTCTCGCCAGCTCCTAGCACCTCAGGTCCTGGCAGCCCTGCCTGTCGCTGGGCACCCTGGTCCTCGGGTCTGTCCCTGGCCTTGAGTCCCCAGGGCCCGGCCCCTCCGAGGTGCCCGAGGCCGTTGGCTCGTGAGGGGCCCACGGGCTGTGGAGGTGCCGGTGGCCTTGCCCGGGGGGTCCCGTGGGCGCTGTGTGAGCCCTCTCCGCAGAAGGCCGACAGCGGCCCAGGCCAGCGCTCGCCTCTCTGTGGCGCCGGGACCCCTGAGGCCATGGCCTGGCGCCCGTCTGCTCGGCGGGCACCCAGGTCACTCCAGGCGCCCGGGCCAGGGTGGGTGCTGACTCCCGGGGCTGCTGGCCCGCCGTGCGGGTCACGGGCTGGCCGGGCTGCAGGTCACCTTGGCAGGCTCGGAGGCGGGGACGGGGAGGGGCCCTCTAGTCTCAGTGCTGAGTCAGAGGGGGCCGGGGAGCGACCTGGGGCTGTGACCTGGGCTGTGGTGTTGGAATGAGGAGGGTGGATTTGCGGGGAGGACTGAGAAGTGGGGGTGGGGCCCTAGCTGGTGTGGCTCAGTGAACAGAGCATCCGCCTGCAGACTGCAGGGTCCTGGGTTCGATTCCTATTAAGGACACATACCTCAGGTGCAGGCTCCTCCCAGGCCCGGGCCCTGGTCAGAGCGGCATGCAGGAGGCAACCAGTCAATG
This sequence comes from Pipistrellus pygmaeus, assembly GCA_949987585.1. Taxonomy (NCBI): domain Eukaryota; kingdom Metazoa; phylum Chordata; class Mammalia; order Chiroptera; family Vespertilionidae; genus Pipistrellus; species Pipistrellus pygmaeus. Next base: position 199,151,362 of record OX465303.1, on the reverse strand, counting down.
TGTTTCTCTCACATCAGTGTTTCTCTCTGCCTCTCCCTCTCTCCCCCACTCTCTTTCTAAAAACCAATGCGACATACCCTCAGGTGAAGGTTAAAATAAAGAAAGTGGGAGGGAGGACGGGAGACCCTGTGGGAGGGTCTGGGGGGCCCCGGGGGACCCCTTTGGGAGGGCTGCGGGGCGGGGACCCTTTTGGAAGGGCTGGGAGGACGAGGGGACCCCTGTGGGAAGGGCTGGGGGGCGGGGACCCTGTGGGAGGGGCTGGGGGGGCTCAGGGACCCTGTGGGAGGGGCTGGAGGGCATAAGGACCCCTGTGTGAGGGGTTGGGAGGGCTGCAGGTTTGGGGGACCCCTGTGGGAGGGCAGGGGGGCTTGGGGGACCCTGTGGGAGGGGCTGGGAGGGCTGGGGGGTTTGGGGGACTCCTGTGTGAGGGGCTGGGAGGGCTGGGGGGCGGGGACCCCTGTGGGAGGGTTGGGGGGTTTGGAGGACCCCTGTGGGAGGGGCTGGGGGGTTGGGGGGTTGGGGGACCCCTGTGGGAGGGCTGGGGGGGGGCTCAAGGACCCTGTGGGAGGGCTGTGGGGGCTCGGGGACCCTGAAGGAGGGGCTGGGAGGGCTGGGGGGCGGGGACCCCTGTGGGAGGGCTGGAGGGTTTGGGGGACCCCTGTGGGAGGGGCTGGGAGGGCTGGGGGGTTGGGGGACCCCTGTGGGAGGGCTGGGGGGGCTTGGGGGACCCTGTGGGAGGGGCTGGGAGGGCTGGGGGGTTAGGGGGACCCCTGTGTGAGGGGCTGGGAGGGCTGGGGGGCGGGGACCCCTGTGGGAGGGCTGGGGGGTTTGGGGGACCCCTGTGTGAGGGGCTGGGAGGGCTGGGGGGTTGGGGGACCCCTGTGGGAGGGCTGGGGGGCGGCACCCACGCCCGGCGTTGCAGGAGGCGGACACGGACGAGCAGCAGGGCACGCTGGGCTTCGAGGAGTTCTGCGCCTTCTACAAGATGATGTCCACCCGCCGCGACCTGTACCTGCTGCTGCTGGCCCACAGCGGCCACAAGGACCACCTGGCCGCCGCCGACCTGCAGCACTTCCTGGAGGCGGAGCAGAAGGTGGGCCGGCGGCTCCGGGGGCGGCACCCGCGTCCAGAGGGAGGGTGTGCGGCGCGGGGCCCCGTGGGGGGCCCAGCCTTCCCACCTGTTCTTGTCCCCACCTGGGGGTCTGAGCCGGAGGCCGTGGGTGGCAGCCTGGGGGCAGGCGAAGGGCAGGATCGCGGGCGTCGGGCTCCTCCGTGGCATGTGGGCCGGCTCCGCTGGGCCTTCTCACCCACGGGCCCTGCCCCGCCTCGCCCGCCCCGGCCACAGCACTCAGGCCCCTACCGTGTCCCTGGGGGTGGCCCAGCCCATGGGGCCAGAGAGCCGTTCCCTGCCCGAAGGATCCTGAGAGCAAAGCCATGTGACACCCCCCCCCCCCCAGTCTGCTGGCCACCGTCCCGCCACGTGATGCTGGAGTGGCCGGCGAGCCCCGGGCAGGGGAGGGAGCCCAGGGCAGGGCCAGAGCCTCGCCCGCCGCCGGCAGCCCTGACCTGGCCTCAGAGCCGGCGGGGCGGGAGGCAGAGCCCGGGTGAGTGACACGCTGGCCTGGCTCCGCCCCCTCTGGGCCCAGATGACGGGGGTGACCCTGGAGAGCTGCCAGGACCTCATCCAGCAGTTCGAGCCCTGCCCCGAGAACAAGAGCAAGGGGGTGCTGGGCATCGACGGTGAGTGGGCGGCCGCGGGGTGCGGGGGCCGAGGGCGGCCGTGGCCCGGGGGGCGGCCTGAGCAGCTGGGGGGCCGGGGATCCCGAGACGGCCCGGCACCAGGCTGAGCCCGCCCCCCCCCCCCCCCCCACGCCCCAGGCTTCACCAACTACACGCGCAGCCCGGCCGGCGACATCTTCAACCCCGAGCACCACCGTGTGCACCAGGACATGACGCGGCCGCTGAGCCACTACTTCATCACCTCCTCCCACAACACCTACCTCGTGGGCGACCAGCTCATGTCCCAGTCGCGGGCGGACATGTACGCCTGGGTGCTGCAGGCCGGCTGCCGCTGCGTGGAGGGTGCGTGCGGGCTCGGGGCCCCCCCTGCCCCGCCGGAGGGGTGGCCCGTGTGTGTCCGCCCTCACCCGGAGCCAGGGCCCCTCTGCCCAGCTCAGGGCCCCTCTGCCGGGCTCAGGGCCCCTCTGCCCAGCTCAGGGCCCCTCTGCCCAGCTCAGGGCCCCTCTGCGAGGCTCAGTGCCCCCTCACGCCGAGCCAGGGCCCCTCTGCCCGGCTTGGGGCCACCACCTCCCCAGCCGGAGGGGTGGCCGTGCGGGCCGGGTGCCGCCCTCACCCGGAGCCAGGGCCGCTCTGCGGGGCTCAGGGCCCCTCTGCCTGGCTCAGGGCCCCCTCACCCGGAGCCAGGGCCCTCTGCCTGGCTCAGGCCCCCTCACCCGGAGCCAGGGCCCCTCTGCCCAGCTCAGGGCCCCTCGGCAGGGCTCAGGGCCCCTTTGCCCGGCTCAGGGCCGCAGGGCTCCGGCGGGCGGCCGGCGCTGACGGGTCCCCGCCCGCAGTGGACTGCTGGGACGGGCCGGACGGGGAGCCCATCGTGCACCACGGCTACACCCTCACCTCCAAGATCCTCTTCAAAGACGTCGTCGAGACCATCAACAAGCACGCCTTTGCCAAGAACGAGTGAGTGCCCTGGCTGGGGCGGCTCAGTGGACAGAGCGTCGGCCTGGGGACTGAAGGGTCCCGGGTTCGGTTCCGGTCAGGGCCACGTACCTCGGGTGCAGGGTCCTCCCTGGCCAGGGTCCCGGTCAGGGCGTGTGCAGGAGGCAGCCAATCGAAGTGCTTCTCTCACATCCGTGTTTCTCTCCGTCTCTCCCTCTCTTGCACTCTCTCTAAAAGTCAATGGGGACATATCCTCGGGTGAGGATTAACCAAAAAAAAAAAAAGAAAAGAAAAGAAAAGAAAGAAAGAAAGAAAAAGAAAAATAACACACCTTTCCGGCTCCAGGGTCTCTGCTGAGGACAGCTGGGCTGGGAGTGGCCCTGGAGAGAGGCCAGTGTGTGAGTGGGGCTGTGTGGTGCACAGGCACACATGCACATACATGTATGCACATGCACACGCATACACACACACACATGCACACACACGGTGACTGCCAGCGCCCACAGCCGCGCGCCACCACACTAATTAGCCAGCCCTGTGCCCAGACTCCGTTCGCTGTCACTCAGCGGCGGCCGCAGACACTGTTGACAAGATTCCATCTCATTTCTGGAACCGCAGCCACCTCCGGTGCCGTTAGTTAGCGTTACCTCCGAGTCTGGGTCACGGAGCTGGCGGCGGAGAGCGGTGGGCGGGGAGGGGGGACCTCTCGGGCGGAGCTGGACACACAGGCCCTGAGGCTGCCAGGAGCCGGTGCTGCGGGGTCTCAGGCTGAGCTCGCACCCTGCGGCCGGCTCATCTCTGCAGACTCAGGGTTCCCCCCGGCCCCCCGGCCCCGGCACAGGCCCCTCCTGGCCGCAGACACGGGGGGTGCACACCTTCGCCCCAGGACTCGGCGAGGCAGGGCTGGCCTGTCGCCCACGCCGCCTCGCGCCTCCCGCCAGAGTGACCTACATTTCCTGAAAGGATGGTGGTGTTTTTCTGGCAAAAACCCAAGGAGGATGTGTGCCTGGTTTTTAAAAATCAAACAACGGAAGAACAGAGCGAACAGCCGGCCGCACCAGGCAGGCCCCGTGCTCTCCCCGACGCTGCTCCTCGGGGGCCACGGCGGGCAGGGGAGCGGGGAGGGGGGCTGCAGGGTCGGGGCCAGCGGGTCCGTCCTCACCCTCGGCCGCCGCTCGCCTGGCTTCCTCCCCTCCTGTGAGCCGAGACCGCGACCTGTGGCTCCGCCTGCCTTCCTGGAGCTCCAGCGCCTTGGTTTCCGCCAGGCCTTCTCTTCCCTTTTCTTTTAAAAAGGTTTCTGTTGGTGTCAGAGAGGAAGGTGAGAGGGGGAGAGAGGAATATCCACGATGAGAGAGAATCCTGGATCAGCTGCCTCCTGCACGCCCCACCCTGGGGTTCGAGGTCACAACCCGGGCCTGTGCCCTTGACTGGGAATTGAACCCTGACCTCCCGGTTCATAGGTCGACACTCACCCCTGAGCAGGTGCAAACCTTCTCCGCCCCAAGGCCTCCCCGCGCCCTCACACCTGCAGGTGTTTCTCCGAGCTGCTGCCCCCCACCCCCGCCCCGCGCGGCCGGCAGCCCCGTGCACCCCTCCCGCTCCCCCTCCCAGCCTCACTCCCCCTCCCCCGCGGGCCGCAGGTACCCGGTGATCCTGTCCATCGAGAACCACTGCAGCGTGGCCCAGCAGAAGAAGATGGCCCGGTACCTGACCGACGTCCTCGGCGACAAGCTGGACCTGTCGTCCGTGGGCAGTGAGGACGCCTCCAGCCTGCCCTCCCCCCACATGCTCAAGGGCAAGATCCTGGTGAAGGTGGGCCCGCCTGCCCCTGGGCTGGGCTCGGTGCTTCTTGTGGGCCCTGACTCAGGGCGGGGCGGGGGCGGGGCGGGGGCAGGGCCGCTCCACCGCTGGGGCTCCGTGCCACCTGCCCCTGAGCTGGCTCAGCCTCCCCACGGTGGCCACGCCGTCTGGGGACCTCCCCACGCACACACGTGTCCCCTCCCACACGGCTGCCCCGGCCGGCCCAGCCCCGCTGCCTGGGGCCCCGCGCACGCTCGCAAAGCCCTCCCCGTGCCCCTGGGGCTGAGCCCGCCCCTGGCCCCTCCGCCCCCTAGGGCAAGAAGCTGCCCCCCAACATCAGCGAGGACGCGGAGGAGGGCGAGGTGTCGGACGAGGACAGCGCGGACGAGATGGACGAGGACTGCAAGCTCCTCAATGGGGATGTGAGTGGGAGGTCAGGGCCCCGGGGGGCGGCCGGGAGAGGGGGGCTCCGGGGGGGGCGGCCAGGAGAGGGAGGATCGGGCAGCTGACCGGGGGGGCTGGCCAGGAGAGGGAGGCTCCGGGGGGGGGGGGCGGCCAGGAGGCGAGTGCTGGCCACTGGTTGCCGGGCACACGCACGGCCGGAGGCCTCGGAAGCCCCCCCACAGCACTGGAACCGGGTCCCCAGCCCGTGTGGCCTGCTTGCTGGCCGCATGCTGCCATGGCCTGATGCGGCCCCCATTTCTGAGCCCAGTCTGGGGGCACTGTTCGCACAGCCTGTCCTCGGCAAGTGGGGGCGGCCCTGGGGGACAGGGTGCTCCCACCCCCCCTGCACCGGCCCCGGACGCCCCTTCCTTGCCTCTCTCCAGCCAACCCCAGTGCCCGCCCGGGCGCCCAGGGATCCTGTCCATAACCCACAAACCAGCACCAGCTGGTTTGCACGCCCTGTCCGCCGGGCCCCACCCAGGCCCCCCGTGGCTCCCTAGGGCCCTGTGGGGGCGGCTGCTTGAGGAAGCCCTGTGGCCGCCTCCTGACCGCCAGGCTGCGAGGCCGGGGTGACGGTGAGCCCGGTGCTGTGAGGTCCGCCTGGCATCCAGCCCCACCTGTGCCCAGAGCACCCAGCGGCCCACGGCCCAGGCCCTGCCCTGGGGGTCAGAGTTCATCAGGGCCCCTGGGGACTGCCTGGCAGAGAGGGCACCGGAGGGGACACGGACCAGCCCGCTGTGGGCCAGGCCGCCTGTCCCCACCCCCCTCCCCTCGGGCGCCGGGTGGGAGTGCAGGCCCTGGCTGGAGCGGGCGGGCGCTGTGCTCACCGGCTGCCTCCCTGGAGGCTGTGAGCAGAGCCGGTGGGGCTGGCGGGTGGGGCTGGGCGGGTGTCCTGTGGGCGCTGGCCGGTCCGAGGGCAGGGTCCTGCGGCGGAGGGAGGTGGAGCTGAGCCCATGGGCCTGGGGTCCGGGCCTGCCTGTCCCTGGGGGTCAGGGTGGTGAGGACCCGCGGGGGACGCCAGGGTGAGCGTGCGTCCGGCACCGGGCGAGGGGCTGAGCCAGGCCCGGCTCCCTCCGCTCCTGCCCAGGCCCCGGGCTGGTCCTCCCGGCTGCCCGCGGGCTGGGCTGACGCCCCGGCCTCTCTGCCCAGGCCTCCGCTAACCGGAAGCGGGTGGAGCACATCGCCAAGCGGAAGCTGGACTCGCTGATCAAGGAGGCGAAGATCCGCGACTGCGAGGACCTGAACGACCTCGCCGTGTCCGCGCTGCCGCTGCCCCGGAGGCCCCGGGCGGGCGGCCGGAGGGTGAGCCGCCTGCCTGCCTGCCGCCGTGGTGCACACACACACACACACACACACACACCCCGCACACCTACACACACACACACACACACACACACCCCACACACCTACACACACAAACACACACACACACACACACACACACACACCCCGCACACCTACACAAACACACACACACCCCACACACCTACACACACACACACACACACACACACACCCCACACACCCCACACACCTACACACACACACACCCCACACACACCCCACACCTACACACACACACACACACACACACCCCACACACCCCACACACACCCCACACACCCCACACACCTACACACACACACACACCACACACACCCCACACACCTACACACACACACACACACACACACACAACAGGGGTGCCGTCACAGCAGGCATGAGGTGTGTGGGGGGGGTGCCAGCCTGGGTGTGGGCTGTCAGGGTCCCTCGGGGGCAGCGAGCCCCCAGGGCCGTGTGGGCAGGTGGGGTGCACACCTGTCTCAGGGGCGGGTGGCACAGTGTCTCCTAGTTTCTGGAGAGCCCTGCCCGCCCCACCACAGACCCCACCGCCTTCAAGACCGGGGGCGGGGGGGCGACAGCTCCGGCCACGTGAGGAGGCTGGTCCTTGGCACATTCAGACGTGTGCGTGTCCCGCCCACCCGGGGGCAGGGCCCGGGCTCCACCACGGACGCGAGGGGCGCTCCGTCAGGGGGCGACAGACGGCCGTTCATTTTCAGTCTCAGGATGTCGGGAGGGGCAGGGAACAGTGCCTGAGGCTCCAGGGGATGGCGGGCAGTGTGCCCACTGGGCAGCGATGTGAGGTCCCTGCCTTTCCCGGCCAGGCGGCCCCTGGGCACACCTGGGGGCACAGGAGGGCAGCTGGCCCTGGGCCTTGGTCTGAGCAGCGTCCCCGCGGGGCGGAGAGGAGGCAATCAGGGAAGGCTTCCTGGAGGAGGAGGGGGAAGCCCGGGCTGAGCCTCCAGGCTGAGGACGTGGGGGCAGCGCCTGCTCTCCTGCCGGGGTGACCGGGTGGAGCCACAGGGAGTCTGAGGGGACCCAGGCAGAGGGTGGGCATCGGGGCCAGCCGGTCACGGTCACACCTCCATGTGCTTGTCCATCACGGGCCCTTGGCCTCCGGTGCACCCCCACCCTGGACTCCGAGGGGTCAGGATGGAGTCCTACATCCCGAGCAGAGCTGGGCCAGTTGTCAGCCTCTGGAGGGGCCGGGGCGGGGGCTGGCCTGGGGGCTCCGGGGTGCGGGAGGCAGGGGGCTCGGGGTGCTGGGCCTGTGCGTGAGCTTCGGGAGGGATGGGCCGGCTGGGCCTGGGGCAGGGGCCCGGCAGGGAAGGGACCCCGCCAGCAGTGCGCTCAGTCCTGTGGGGCCGGGGTCACTGCGGCCGAGGTGAGCAGAGCAGATGGGGCAGGGCCGGGTCCGCCTCGGGGGGTGGAGCCGTGGCCGGGCAGGGAGCCGGCAGCGCAGAGGCATGGGGCTGCCCTGAGGTCACAGAAGCTGCTTTGCTGAGGGCTGACGGCACTCACCATGCGGCCGCGGCCTGCGGAAAGCACTAGAACCAGAGGTAATGAGTTCCCAGCAGCCTCTGGGCTGCAGCCAGCTCACCTGTACCCCGCCCTCAGCCCCCTCAGCCCCCTCCTCCGGGAAGGCCGCCTGGCTCCCGGAGAAGCTGCCTGGCCACCCGCTGCCCGGTGCCGGCTCAGCCGTCCCTGTCTGGCCCCCCCCCCCCCCCCCCAGGCTGAGGAGGACGTGGAGGCCAGGGAGGACGCCGGGGCCAGCAGGCGGAGCAGCCGGCTGCTCGTGCACAGCCTCTCCAAGCGCAAGGTCGGAGGGGCGCTGGGCTGGGGTCCTCCCTGCCCCCCTGCCCCCCTGCCCCGCGGTGCCTCCTCCAGCCCCCGGGCCCTCGGCCCACCTCCCCACACTGCCCTCTGAGCTCCTGACTGCCCTCCCCCCACAGAAGAGGAGCAGCAAGCTGAAGAAGGTGGCCAGCGTGGAGGAGGCAGACGAGGACCTGGACCCGCAGGGCAGCCAGAACCGAGGGTCAGGGCCTGCCCCGCAGACCCCCCGATAGACAGACAGTGCCATTGTCCCGGCCACGGCCAGCCAGATGTGCCCGCCCCCGAGGGCTCCGGGCGGGCAGAGGGGCGGGCAGGGGCCGGGGTGAGGACGGGAGGCAGGGCCCTGCGCCATCCAGGTCACAGGTCAGAGAGGGTCCTCTGGGGGCTCCGAGCCCCCCGCCCCCGTGTCGCCTCCCAGCGCGTCCGCTGTGTGTCCACGGCATGTCCTGGGCCTGGAGCATGGGCTGACGGGCGCTGGACGGACCTTCTCCGCCTCTTAGCCCCGGAGCCCGGTGGCCTGAGCGGGAGGCCAACCCAGGTCCTGACCCCTGACCCCTGACCCCCTGGCCCCCGCCCCCGCCCCCAGGACCGCCCGGCAGAGGAAGACCATGCAGCTGTCACGGGCCCTGTCGGACCTGGTCAAGTACACCAAGTCCGTGGGCTCCCAGGACTTGGACACGGAGGGTGAGGGCGCCGGGCGCGGGGGCGCCGTGGTGGTGGGGGCAGACCCCGCCCTGACCCCGCCGTGACCCCGCCGTGACCCCCGGGCGCCCGCAGTGGCATCCAGCTGGCAGGTGTCCTCCTTCAGCGAGACGCGGGCCCAGCAGCTCCTGCAGCAGAAGCCGGCCCAGTACCTGCGCTTCAACCAGCGCCAGCTGTCCCGCATCTACCCCTCGTCCTACCGCGTGGACTCCAGCAACTACAACCCCCAGCCCTTCTGGAACGCCGGCTGCCACATGGGTGGGTCCCGCTCCGCCGGTACCACGGCCAGGGGCGCAGAGACCAGGGGGCGCAGAGGTGGGGGGGCGCAGAGGCCAGGGGCGCAGCGGCCGGGGGCGCAGAGGTGGGGGGGCACAGAGGTGGGGGGGCACAGAGGCCAGGGGGCCACGGAGGTCGGGAGTCATGGATGTTGGGGGGCACGAAGGTTGGGAGGCATGGAGGTCGGGGGGACATGGAGGTCGGGGGGGCACGGAGGTCAGGGGTCATGGAAGGTCAGGGGTCATGGAAGTTGGGGGGCACAGAGGCCTGAGGGATGCGGGCTGTGCTCTGAGCGCCTCTGCTTGCTTTGCTCTGCGGCTCTGGACCTGCCCAGTGTCCGGCCAACTTCACCGCCTGGTGCAGGGTTGGGTCCTCATCCTCAGGCACCTGAGGGCCGGGGGCCGTCTGCCTGGACAGATGCCCCCGTGAGCCCAGCCCTGCTGTGCCAGCGACCGCCGGGCGCGTGGGCGCCGTGCAGGGTGTGGGAGGGCCCGGCCAGCACACCCCTCTCGTCCCGCCTGCAGTCGCCCTGAACTACCAGTCGGAGGGGCGGATGCTGCAGCTGAACCGCGCCAAGTTCAGCGCCAACGGCAACTGCGGCTACGTGCTCAAGCCCCAGTGCATGTGCCAGGGTGAGGGCCCGGGGTGAGGGGCCGGGGTGAGGGGCCGGGGGTGAGGGCCCGGGGTGAGGGCCCGGGGTGAGGGGCACGGGGTGAGGGCCCGGGGTGAGGGGCACGGGGTGAGGGCCCGGGGTGAGGGGCCCAGGGTGAGGGCCCAGGGTGAGGGGCTGGGGTGAGGGGCCGGGGTGAGGGGCCGGGGTGAGGGGCCCGGGGTGAGGGGCCGGGGTGAGGGGCCGGGGTGAGGGCCCGGGGTGAGGGGCACGGGGCCAGGGTGAGGGGCACGGGGGTGAGGGGCCGGGGTGAGGGCCCGGGGTGAGGGGCACGGGGCCAGGGTGAGGGGCACGGGGGTGAGGGGCCGGGGTGAGGGCCCAGGGTGAGGGCCCGGGGTGAGGGCCCGAGGTGAGGGGCACGGGGTGAGGGGCACGGGGCCGGGGTGAGGGCCCGGGGTGAGGGGCCGGGGTGAGGGCCCAGGGTGAGGGCCCGGGGTGAGGGCCCGAGGTGAGGGGCACGGGGTGAGGGGCACGGGGCCGGGGTGAGGGCCCGGGGTGAGGGCCCAGGGTGAGGGCCCAGGGTGAGGGGCTGGGGTGAGGGGCCGGGGTGAGGGGCCGGGGTGAGGGGCCCGGGGTGAGGGGCCGGGGTGAGGGCCCGGGGTGAGGGCCCGAGGTGAGGGGCCGGGGTGAGGGGCCGGGGTGAGGGCCCGGGGTGAGGGGCCGGGGTGAGGGGCCGGGGTGAGGGCCCAGGGTGAGGGCCCGGGGTGAGGGCCCGGGGTGAGGGCCCGAGGTGAGGGGCCGGGGTGAGGGGCCGGGGTGAGCGGCCGGGGTGAGGGCCCAGGGTGAGGGCCCGGGGTGAGGGCCCGGGGTGAGGGCCCGAGGTGAGGGGCCGGGGTGAGGGGCCGGGGTGAGGGGCCGGGGTGAGGGGCCGGGGTGAGGGGCCGGGGTGAGGGGCCCGGGGTGAGGGCCCGGGGTGAGGGGCACAGGGCCCGGGGTGAGGGGCCGGGGTGAGGGGCACAGGGCCCGGGGTGAGGGGCCGGGGTGAGGGGCCGGGGTGAGGGGCCGGGGTGAGGGGCACAGGGCCCGGGGTGAGGGGCCGGGGTGAGGGGCCGGGGTGAGGGGCACGGGGCCGGGGTGAGGGGCACAGGGCCCGGGGTGAGGGGCCGGGGTGAGGGGCCGGGGTGAGGGGCACGGGGCCGGGGTGAGGGCCCGGGGTGAGGGGCCGGGGTGAGGGGCCGGGGTGAGGGGCACGGGCCCGGGGTGAGGGCCCGGGGTGAGGGGCCGGGGTGAGGGGCCCGGGTGAGGGCCCGGGGTGAGGGCCCGGGGTGAGGGGCCGGGGTGAGGGCCCGGGGTGAGGGGCACGGGCCCGGGGTGAGGGGCACGGGGGTGAGGGGCAGGGGGCCCAGGGACAGGGCGGGGATCCCGCTGGCAACTGCGTCCGGGCCTTGGCAGGACCCTCCCTCCTCCGACACCTCGGTTTCTCCCCGGCCTCCTGCCCCCCTCCCCCCAGGCACCTTCAACCCCAACTCCGAGGACCCCCTGCCCGGGCAGCTCAAGAAGCAGCTGGTGCTGCGGATCATCAGCGGGCAGCAGCTCCCCAAGCCGCGAGACTCGATGCTGGGGGACCGCGGGGAGGTAGGGGCGCGGGCGCGCAGGGGTGGAGGGCCCCGGCGGGCCCGGCCTCACCCTGCGCCCCCCCAGATCATCGACCCCTTCGTGGAGGTGGAGGTCATCGGGCTCCCGGTGGACTGCAGCAAGGAGCAGACCCGCGTGGTGGACGACAACGGTGAGGCGGGCCCTGCGTGGCCACCACGGGCGGGGCTGCCGGAGCCGAGGGGCCCGGGCCACTCCTGTGCCCAGTGGCCGTCCAGGCGGGGCCCCGGCCCCCAGGGCGGCTCCCCTGGCACGTGACCCCGTCCGGGAGGAAGCGGCGGGCCCAGGCGGCCCTGTGCCAGAGCTGGGCGGAGTGACACCTCCTCCTGGTGGCCGCCAGGGTTCAACCCCATGTGGGAGGAGACCATGGTGTTCGTGGTGCACATGCCCGACCTCGCCCTCGTGCGCTTCCTCGTCTGGGACCACGACCCCATCGGCCGCGACTTCATCGGCCAGAGGACGCTGGCCTTCAGCAGCATGATGCCAGGTGCCGGGCGGCAGGGCCGGAGGGCGGGAGGGCGGGGCCCGGCCCACGGCCCCGCGGAGACTGGTCCCTGCAGCCTGGAGGGGCCGTGGCCGGGGGCTCAGCTGCCCTGGGGGTGGGCTTCGGCCACGGAGGGGGGGGGACCCAGAGGGAGCTGAGGGAGAGGCCACGGGTACTCTGTGGACGGGGTCGGAGGGGCGCTCAGGCTGGGGAGGAGGTCCCTGTAGGCAGGCCATTCCCAGCGGCTTCCTGAGCCCAGGACTGGGCCGTGGGTGGGCACAGGACCTCGGGGCGGGTGGGGCGTGGGGCGGGACGAGCCTGACGTGGCCTGCCGTTCCAGGCTATCGGCACGTGTACCTGGAGGGCATGGAGGAGGCCTCCATCTTCGTCCACGTGGCCATCAGCGATGTCAGCGGTAAGGTGAGTCCTCCCCGCAGCGCGGCCCGCGCACCCCGGCAGGACCCGGCCTGAGGTCGGGGGGGACCCTGCGGGCCTGTCTCCACCCGTGATGGTGACCAGGGCACCTGAGCCACGGGCCCGGCAGCCACGGCACAAGGAAGTGGACATCCTGGCCCTCCGAGCGCCCCCCACCCTCCCGTCTGTCCCCTGAGCCCCCTCCCCGTCAGGGTCCTGCTCTTCACCTCCTCAGGAGGCGCGGCCTGGCTCCCCCCTCCCCCCCACCCCCAGCACCCCGCCTGCCTCTGCTGGGACCGGGCTGGCTTCACTCTCCCAGGCATCAGGGCTCAGGGGTCCCAGGGCCGGTGTCAGGGCCCGGGCAGCCCCAGCACTAACCACCTCTCTCCCGCCACGGGCCACGGGCCACGGGCCACGGGCCACGGGCCGAGCCGCCAGCTGGACGTGGGCTCCGCAGGCCTCCCAGCGCTCACCGTCTGCCGTCTGTCCGTCCGTCCACCTGTCCATCCGTCTGTCTGTCGTTGTCCGCGGCCGCGCCCGCTGTCCGCGCCTCACGGCTGCCGCTCTGTCTCTTGGTCTTGCAGTGGCTCCCTAGGCCCCGCCCGACTTTAGGAGCAAAGCCCCTTAGGAGCTCGAGGTACCCGGCGTGGGGCGCGGGGCGCAGCGCCACCCGCATGCTCGGGCGCCATTAGCATCCGTGACCCCCGTTAGCAGCCCGTGGGGGCTGCCCGCCCGCTCACGGGACACGGATGGCGGCGGCGGCGGGGTCTGGGGTCCGGGTCCCTCGGGCCATCGCCAGCCACAGGGCAGCCTTTAGAAGCAGGTCCAGGACTGGCCAGGCCTCCCGCGGGCCCCTCGGCCTCGCCCGCGTCCCATCACGCTGCAAGCTCTCACCACACCCGCCCCTGCCCCCGCTCCCCCGCCCTTGCACCCCCCTCTCTGCACCCCTCGTGTGTCCCCGTGTGCTCCTCACTCCCGGTGCCGGGTGGGGGGGTCCCTGGGACCAGGGGCTCCGAGCTCGAGTCCTGGACCTTCTTCTAAGTGGCCTCGCAGCCATCGGGGACCCATCGCTCTGCCTTTGGGACCTTGAATCCGGAAGTGGATTCAAGTGCTGGCCACACGCCTCTGCCCGGAGGGCCCCCTGCTCCCCGTCCCTGGTCACTGCATGTGGGGACCCTCCGGCCTGGCCTCGGGGCCCTCGAGCTGCAGCTGATGGCCTCGCTGGCACGCGCCCGCCGGTCCCGGGGACCCCTGCTGCCCTCCTTGGTCCAGGGGCACAGCTGGTGTGAGCCCTGCCCTGGGGCCACATGTGGGGGCGGGTGAGGCTGGGCGAGGACCGGGGGGCAGGGGCATGGAGAGCAGACGTGGCTGTGCTTGCTTCTTGGCCTGCAGTGCCCGTGGGGCCAGTGAGCTGGGCCGGGCCTCCTTCACCTGCTTCTCAGCCCATCTTCTCGCCACATCAGCACCGCCCTGTCGTGGGGCCGGGGTCCTGGGGCAGGTGCCCAGCGAGGGGGCACGGGGTCCAGGTTCCGAGGCCTTTGCTTGGGAGAGCCCAGGGGTCTTGTCTGCCCTCTGACCTGCAGACCCCCCAGCTCTGCTGGCTTCACCCGTGCGGACCTGGTCAGCGCTGAGCCACAGCGGCCTCTGTCCCTGGTAGAGGCTCCGAGACCCTTCTCCCTACACAGCCCCAAGCGCCCCGTCCTGGCGTGCCCACCGTGCCCTCCGAGGGCTGACCCTCCGCCCGCCCGAGTGCAGCAGGGCCGGCCGGGGGGCAGGGCCGTCCCTGCCCTGGGCCTGGCCGCCGGCTACCTGCGCTCCTTCTCTTGCAGGTCAAGCAGGCTCTGGGCCTAAAGGGTCTGTTCCTCCGAGGCCCAAAGCCCGGCTCCCTGGACAGTCATGCTGCTGGGCGGCCCGCGCCCCGGCCCTCCGTCAGCCAGCGGCTGCTGCGGCGCACGGCCAGCGCCCCCGCCAAGAGCCAGAAGCCCGGCCCCAAGGCCTCCCCTGAGCCGGCCCCGGGCACGCAGGACGCGGGCTCCGCGGGCGAGGCCCCGGACGTGGCACCTCCCAGCCCCGGTCCGGCCCCCGAGGCCCCGGCCCGGGAGGAGCCCGGAGGCCCCAGCCCCCGAGGTAAGGCGCCGGCGGACAGGAGCCCCGGGCAGGGGCGGCCGCCGCGCGGCCCCGAGGGCCCCGGGCCCGCCGGGATGGCCGCCTCCTGCATGAAGTGCGTGGTGGGCTCCTGCGCAGGCGAGGACGCCGAGAGCCTGCGGAGGGCGCGGCCGCCCAGCCCGGGGCCCCCGGCCGAGCACCAGGCCGTCCGCCAGCAGCCCCGGGCCCGGGCGGACTTGCTGGGGGCCCCCCGTGCTGCCCCGGGCGGAGGCGGCAGAGGGTCCCCCCCGGAGCCGGGCTCGGCCAGCCCCGAAGGGGCCCCCCGCTGGCCCGAGGGCGCCCCCCGCCGGCCGCCGGGGGCCCTGCAGAGGGAGATGAACGCCCTGTTCGTTCAAAAGCTGGAGGAGATTAGGAGTAAATCCCCCATGTTCTCCACCGGTAAGACGGAGCGGCCCCGTGGCCCGCCCCCACTCCGCATGGCCTGGCCGGACCCCTCACTGTGCTTCGTGTCCGCTGCCGCCGTGTGCTCCGCTTGCATCCCCTGCTCCGATGGCTGCCCCTCGGCCCCAGCCCCCCTCCTGCCTGACCCAGCCTGACCCCGGCCTCTTGCTCTTGGGGGCCCCCGTCCATCCGCGAGGGCCCAGTCCTGCCCAGCACCCTCACCCCGCAGTGTCCCCTGGGCAGGGACAGAGCCGGGCTGTGCCCAGAGGCCTGCAGCCGAGCGAGGCCACTGGGCCCGGCCCTGGGCCCCTGCCGGTCCCCTCCCTGGCCTGGCTGCTCCTGCGGGCTTTCCTCGGACCTGGGCAGCGTCCAGCCACACCCCACCCCACCCCCGCCCGCCCGGCCTCCCTCCAGGGCCAGGCTGAGGGGTCCTGCCCCTGCCCCTGCCCCTGCCCCCAGTCCGCGGGGAGTGGGCCCGCTGCCCCTGACTCCCGGTGGGGCTCCGAGCGCTGCCGGGGGGCCCACGTCGCAGCTCCCACGCGCCCCCTGCGAGGTGTCTTCACGGCCTGGACTGCAGGCGGCCTGCCCAAGCCCCGCCGCCGGCCGGCTCAGCATGTGGCCGTGGGGCGGGTCACAGGCCGGGGAGGGGACGCTGGGCCTGCCTGCTCCCCTCCCTGCACCCCGCCCTGCTGTCCCTCTGCCACTGGCCAGCTCCGCCCCCACGCTGACCACCCTATTCTTTCTGTCCCCATGCGGCCTCCGTAGTTAGGAACTGAGCGCAGCCAAGTGCCAGGTAATGGGGCAGCCCCGTGTGCCCCTGTGCGGCCCGTGTGCCCCGTACAGCCCCCTGTGTGCCTTATACGGCCCCCGTGTGCCCCGTGCGGGCTCCGTGTGCCCCATGTGGCCCGTGTGCCCCGTGCGGGCTCCGTGTGCCCCATGTGGCCCGTGTGCCCCGTGCGGGCTCCGTGTGCCCCATGTGGCCCGTGTGCCCCGTGCGGGCTCCGTGTGCCCCGTGTGGCCCGAGTGCCCCGTGCGGGCTCCGTGTGCCCCGTGTGAGCTGTGTGCCCCGTGTGGGCTCCGTGTGCCCCGTGTGGGCTCTGTGTGCCCCGTGTGCCCGGTGTGAGCTCCGTGTGCCCCGTGCGGGCTCCGTGTGCCCGGTGTGGGCTCCGTGTGCCCCGTGTGAGCTCCGTGTGCCCCATGTGGGTTCCGTGTGCCCCGTGTGCCCCGTGTGGGCTCCGTGTGCCCGGTGTGGGCTCCGTGTGCCCCGTGTGAGCTCCGTGTGCCCCATGTGGGCTCTGTGTGCCCCGTGTGCCCGGTGTGAGCTCCGTGTGCCCTGTGCGGGCTCCGTGTGCCCCGTGTGGGCTCCGTGTGCCCCGTGTGGGCTCTGTGTGCCCCGTGTGCCCGGTGTGGGCTCCGTGTGCCCCGTGTGAGCTCCGTGTGTCCCGTGTGGGCTCCGTGTGCCCCGTGTGGGCTCCGTGTGCCCGGTGTGGGTTCCGTGTGCCCCGTGTGGGCTCTGTGTGCCCCGTGCGGGCTCCGTGTACCCTGTGTGGGCTCCGTGTAGCCGGTGTGGGCTCCGAGTGCCCCGTGTGGGCTCCGTGTGCCCGGTGTGGGCTCCGTGTGCCCCGTGTGGGCTCCGTGTGCCCCGTGTGCCCCGTGTGGGCTCTGTGTGCCCTGTGTGGCCCGTGTGCCCCGTGTGGGCTCCGTGTGCCCGGTGTGGGCTCCGTGTGCCCCGTGCGGGCTCCGTGTACCCGGTGTGGGCTCCATGTGCCCTGTGTGGGCTCCGTGTGCCCTGTGTGGGCTCCGTGTGCCCCGTGTGGGCTCTGTGTGCCCCGTGCGGGCTCCGTGTGCCCTGTGTGGGCTCCGTGTGCCCCGTGTGGGCTCCGTGTGCCCCGTGCGGGCTCTGTGTGCCCCGTGCAGGCTCCGTGTGCCCCGTGCGGGCTCCGTGGCCCTGTGGGGCCCCGCCTGGAGGGCCAGCAGCAGCGGAGTGGAGGGCATCGTGCAGGCCGCCGTGTGCCTGGAGGGGCCTGGTCAGGGGGCCTGTGGGCGTGGGCTGCGCCCGACGCCCCCTCTCCTCTCCCCGCAGATCCCCGCCCCTTCTCCATGCAGAGGTCGGTCTCCTCGCTGTGCAGCCTGGAGACCATTGCCGAGGAGCCAGCGCTGGGCCCCGGGCCCCCGCCTCAGCCGGCCACCCCGCCCAGCCCCGCCCAGGGGGGCGCCACGGGCCCCGCAGCCACGGCTGAGCGCCCCCCAGGGGTGCCCCTCCGGCTCAGGACCCGGAGCCAGGGGGACACGGAGCCGGCCCCCCACAGCAGGTGGCAGGCGTGCCGCGGTGGGGGCCCCGGCGGAGCGTGTGAGGGGGCGCCCGGCGGCCAGACGGATGGCAGGGGCGCCCCCCGGGCCCCGGGCCACCTGCCCTCGGTCAGGAGGGCCAAGAGCGAGGGGCAGGTGCCCTCAGAGCCCCCGGGCGGACGCCGGGCCCCGGCCGGGCCCTCCCCAGCCCTGTACTCGGACGCCACGGCCGGAGACCGGCTCTGGCAGCGGCCGGAGCCCGGCAGCCACCGGGACAGCGTGTCCTCATCCTCCAGCCTGTCGTCCGGAGACACGGTCATCGACCTCGCGCTGCCGGGACGGGAGAGCCTGCTGGGGGCGCCGGCCGGACGCCGGCCCCTGCGGCCCTGCTCGGCCTCGGCCGCCCGCCCGGACTTCCTGTCGGTGACCAAGAGCAGATCCAGCCCCAACCTGCGGGCGGCGGGCCCGTTCCCCGTGGCCCCCGACGCGCTGCGGCCCCGGCCCCCGGCCCCCCGGCCCCCGCTCAGGGATGGCCCCGTGTCCGCCAAGTCCAAGAGCCTGGGGGACCTGACGGCCGAGGACTTCGCGCCCCGCGTGCAGGGCCCGGGCAGGAGCCTGGGCCGCGGCCTGGGCCCGGCCGGGGAGGGGGCGGCGGGGCGGGCGGCCCGGGGGGACCCCCTGACGGAGCAGCTGCTCTGGCTCACGGGCTTCCAGACGGCCGGAGACATCTCCTCGCCCACCAGCCTGGGCCCGGCCGCGGAGGGGGCGGCGGGCGGCCCCCGCTCCCAGCGCCGCTCCTCCCGCAGCCAGAGCCGCGTGCGCGCCATCGCCAGCCGGGCGCGCCAGGCCCAGGAGCGGCGGCGGCGGCAGGGCCCCTGGGGGCTCCCCGAGGAGGAGCGGGGTGCCCCTGAGGGCGCCTGCTCTGCGGGGCCGGAGGGCTGCGGGGACGTGGCCGCCCCCAAGGGCGCTGGCGGCATCCTGCTCCGCCTGTGACCGCCCCGCAGCCGTGCTGGTCCCGGAGCCGAGCCCGGCGCCGCCCTCTGCCAGGCCTCTCCCGGGGGGCAGGGAAGGCAGCCCCCACCCCTGGCAGCGCTGTCACAGCGTTTTACCACGTGTGCACACACATCTACAGAGACAAAGCTTCTATGGCATTAAAATGGGCCGAGTGCCCCGTTTCCCGGTGTTTGCCGTGTGATGCGTGGGGGGGGGGTGCCCAGCCCGTGAGGCCCAGGCCCTGCCCTGGCTTGCTCTGCAGGGTCCCTGCTCTGTGCCACTCTAGACTATAAACCCCCGAACACGACTGCAAAGAACACGCTCCCCTCGCCGTGGGCGGCCCCGGGGCCTCCTGCCGACGTCCTGTGTGCAGCGTCCGGAGAGCGTGGCCTCCGCCCAGCGCTGTGGACTGGCTCCGCCTGTGCCTGCTGCCGGGCAGTGCAGGCGCCCGGCTCCCAGCAGAGCCACCTGCAGGGCCCAGGGCCCCGGCTTCCGAGGGGGCAGTGACCGGGGGCCTCAGGGGAAAGGAAAGGGTGGGCAGAAGGTGGACACTCAGGGCCCTGGGGGGACAGCCAGGTGGCCTTGCCTGAACGCACCCGGCCCTTGTTGCTGGTTCCTCCAGGCTGGGGGTGGCAGGCCCACGCAGCGTCTGGCAGGCTCTCCGAAATCCTAAGAGACATGGACAGACTCAGCCCTCCCGCCTGGCGCACACGCGGGGCCTTGCAGGTCCCCAAAGGCGTCCTGCGTGATGGCGCCAGCCTGCACCCCAAGGACACGTCCCGTTGGGGGAGCAGCCAGGGAAAGGGGCTCCTGCCACCGGTGCCACCGCCAGGGCTGGGCCAGGGAGCCCGCAGGCCCGGGCAGGGCTGTGGGCACAGGCTCAGGCCACGGCAGCAAAGCCCAAGGTCTGAGGAGCTCTGAAGACGCACCTGCTGCCGAGAGCCCTCCAGGCCGAGGCTCCGCTCGCCTGCTCAGCCGGAGCTGCCCGGGCCCTGCCGTCCCCCGCACAGGCCTGGGCGGAGCAGTGGGCCTCGCTCTGGGCGTGGCTGCGGAGGCATCGCCGGGGAGGGCCGCAGGCTCCGGACGGCGCAGCAGAGGCACAAGCACGGGCTCACTCTGGAAACTCTATTAGGTGTGTGCCGCGCCTGTGCGCCGACAGGCAATAGATATTTCACATATACAAAAGTTATTTAACAGTTAAATACATCCAATGCGAGTGTCCCGGCGGGCAGGCCTCCGGCACGGACACAGCGGCGTGAGGAGCGCCTGCGCCGGGAGCAGCCGCCGCGCCCGCCTGAGTCACGAAGCACAACATAAATATCGACGGCGTCGGTGCCGCCCAGTCCGTCCCTGGTGCCCGGGGCGGGCGGCGGGCGGGCTCACTGGGCCGGGACCTCGAACTTGAAGATGACGCTGAAGAGCCGGCCGCCGAGGCGCGCGGCCAGCCAGGGGTTCTTGAGCACCGCCAGCTTGAGGCTCTCGCAGCGCAGGGCGGCGCCGTAGTTGGTGTGCACGGCCCGGCCCATGCCCTCGATCACCACCAGGTCCGCGCCGCGCTCCTGCACCAGCACCGCCAGCCTCTCGTCCAGGCGGCTGTGGGAGGAGGCAGTGAGGCGGGCTCCGATGGCGCGGCCACCCCGCCCGCCCCCCGCCTGCCCCCGGGCACGGAGACCCCCCCGGACGGGGCCCCCCGGCCGGCCCGCGGGCAGCAGCTGCCACGTCACAGCGGGCAGCCCGGCTGGAAGCAGCGGCAGCGACGCCTCCTACTCTGACCTCTAAAGGATCTGCCCTGCCCCGGCTGGTGTTGCTCAGTGGTCAGAGCGTTGGCCTGCAGACTGAAGGGTCCCAGGTTCGATTAGGGTCAAGGCTCCCTTCCCAGTAGAGAGCATGAGGAGGCAACCAATCAAAGATCCTCTCTCATCACCAGGCTTCTAGCTCTCCGGTTTCCCCTCTGTGACCAATACAAATGTATTTTAAAAAGAGATTATAAAGGATCTGTCCCACCGTGGATCTGCCTCCTGCCCTGCGGTCAGCAGTGGCCTGGCCACGGCGTGGTGACACCGGCTGGGTGACCGCCGGGCGGACTGAGACGGCCATCGCGGCTGGGGGGCGGGGTGTCTCTGCTCAGACCGGGCGGAGCCTGAGCAGGACCAGCTGCCTGGGGGACGGGCCGCAGCTCAGAGCCGGGCGCCCAGTGTCCACGTCTCCCGCCCACGGGGGCCAGAGCGTGGTGATGCTGGGACGGGCCGGGGGCGGGGGGCTGACCGCACGGGGCGGGGAGGGGCCGGGCCAGGGGAGCGAGCGGCGGTACCTGAGGTCCAGGCAGGGCGAGCTGGAGCCCGTCTGCATGAGCAGCAGCCGCTCTTCCCGGAGCGCCGAGCTGTGGGCACAGGGCGCGGTGAGGGGGGACCGGACACTCCAGGCCCCGCCCCGCCCCGCCAGGCCCCGCCCCGCCCCGCCAGGCCCCGCCCCACCCCGCCAGGCCCCGCCTCCCACCCCCGCCAGGCCCCGCCCCGCCAGGCTTACTGGATAACGGGGTCCATGGCTGCGATGTGCTCGGCCACGAGGAGGGACTCGCTGTAGGTGACGTCGTTGAGGGCGGGGCCCGAGTTGCACGCCAGGATGACCTGCAGCAGACACCCCGGCGTGTGAGGGGCCCCCCCGGCCGCGCAGCCCCAGCCCAGCTGCGCCCCCCCGCCCCGCCCCCGAGCTGCGGGTGCGTGGCCGGGACACCGCCCGGGGGCCCGCGGAGGAGCGGCGGGTGGAGGCAGGCGCCCGGCACCGGCCGCTGCTCGCCCGCACCTGCCTGCCGGCCCCGCGTCAGCCCACACTCACCTCCGTCCCTCTAGACAGAAGCTCCCTGACAAAGGGGAAGACTCCCAAAATGACGTCTACTCCACTGTTATCTGCGAAAATTAAGGCACATTTGTGAGGGGGCCCCTGCAAGACAAAACCAGGACGTCCAGTTGGGCACAGCGCGGCCAAGCGTTCCAGCCCCTCCGCCCGCCCCCACGCCACTCCCGGACGGGCTGCGGGCCGGGCGCTGGGCGGCCCTGAGCTTCCAGAGCCGCCGCCCCCAACGCCCTGAGCTGAGGTCAGGCCCCCCTCGGGGGTCCCCGGGGGTCAGGCTCGGGACAGGGAACGGTCAGCTGGGCCTTGCAGCGGGTGCTGGCGGGACGTAGGGGCCCCCGCCCTCCTGGGACCCCGCTGTCCCGCGCGTGTGGCCGGGGACGGGGCACAGCATGTACCTTCAGTCTCTGCAGCCATGTGTCGTACGAGTCCACCAGCCAGGGCCGCTCTGGGGGCACAGGGTGCGGTCAGTGCAGCCCGCAGCCACCTCACACCCCTTCCCCGCAGAGCTCGGGGTGGTCCCCTCACCTCCACAGGCCCCGCCTCCCCCCAACCCCACCCCCACCCCCACCCCCTCCACCCCCATTCCCACCCACCCCGGCCCCAGGGGCCCCCGGGCGTCCTACCTTCCAGCTTCCTCTTCGCCTCCTCAAACCCAAACTGGGGGTCAGACTCGAGGACGCTGCACGGGGAGGAAAGAGGGAGTCTCACACCAGGACACGGCCGCGGCTCCCTGCCCACCGCGCTGGGCCGGTCATCCGTGCTGCCGCCGGCCCGAGGGGCACAGGGCCTCCCACTTCAGACAGACGCCACAGGGGCCTGCTCCACGGGGGCCTGCTCCACGGGGGCCTTCACCCACGGGGGCCCTGTTCCACGGGGGCCTTCACCCACGGGGGCCTGCTCCACGGGGGCCTTCACCCACGGGGGGGGGGCTGCTCCACGGGGGGCCCTGCTCCACACAGGGGAAGGGGGCCCTGCTCCTGGGGGGCCCTGCTCCGCGCGGTGACCAGCACTGGCCTTGGCCAGTGGGAACGTCAGCCCCACCCCCACACCCCTGGCCCACAGGCGCCATCTGGGGAGGGAGGGGCTCCCCCACCCCCAGCAGCCGGGCCGACCAGGACCCGGTCCCCTCACTGCTGCCTCCTCACGGCCAGGCCGGGCCGGGCTGCTCCATGTGACCATCCCAGGGCCCATCCCAGGGCCCATCCCAGTGACCATCCCAGGGCCCATCCCAGGGCCCATCCCAGGGCCCATCCCAGGGCCCATCCCAGAGACCATCCCAGTGACCATCCCAGAGACCATCCCAGGGCCCATCCCAGGGCCCATCCCAGTGACCATCCCAGTGACCATCCCAGGGCCCATCCCAGAGACCATCCCAGGGCCCATCCCAGTGACCATCCCAGTGACCATCCCAGGGGCCATCCCAGGGCCCATCCCAGGGCCCATCCCAGTGACCATCCCAGGGGCCCATCTCAGCAGCTGCTGGACCCGGGGCCCTGCGGGCAGTTGGGGAGGGACCTGCGGGCTATGGGGGGAGGGGACCCGGAGGCGGGCGGGGCACCCACTCGGACACGGCCTTGGCGCCCCAGTCGAAGACGTTGCCGGCCAGCAGGCCCCGCACCAGCGCCAGCTGCCGCTCCTCCCAGGCCAGCGCGTCCAGCGCCTGCACCACCTGCCGGAAGCACCGCAGTGCCACGCCATTCTCCTTCTGCTTCACCTGCGGGGACGGAGCCGACTGACCCCCGAGGGCAGTGCCGCCCGGCCCGCCCGCCCGCTGGAGCCTCCCGCCCCGGCCGGCCCGTCGGCGGCACTGCCGCGGCTCAGGCACCAGTGAGGGCAGGCGCCCGGCCCGGTGATCGCTGTGGAGCGGGGCCTGGACTGCCCCTGGCCCGGTCACCGAGGGAGGACAGAGCCCACAAACCCGAGGCCTCGGGGGGCCAGGGGGACGGGCACAGGAGAGCCTGCTCCTGGGAGGCCGCGCCCCCCTGGTCAGCACAGGCCCTGGTTCCACACGTCACGGCCCAGCCCGGCGCCCCGACCCCTCGCCACCCCCTCTGGCCGAGGGGAGCGCTCTCCGCCCGGGTCCCCACGGCCTCCGGCTGCGGCTCTTCAGCGGGTGCTGCTCCAGGTGCAGCCCCAGCGCTGGGGCCGGGCGGCCAAACCCCGTGCCCGCCCCTCACGCACCGGGGGGTGGGGGTCAGACGCCCGGCACTCACCGGGGGGTGGGGGTCAGCCCGCCCCTCACGCACCGGGGGGTGGGGGTCAGCCCGCCCCTCACTCACCGGGGGGTGGGGGTCAGCCCGCCCCTCACGCACCGGGGGGTGGGGGTCAGACGCCCCTCACTCACGGGGGGGTGGGGGTCAGCCCGCCCCTCACGCACCGGGGGGTGGGGGTCAGACGCCCCTCACGCACCGGGGGGTGGGGGTCAGACGCCCCTCACTCACGGGGGGGTGGGGGTCAGCCCGCCCCTCACGCACCGGGGGGTGGGGGTCAGCCCGCCCCTCACGCACCGGGGAGGGGGGGTCAGACGCCCCTCACGCACCGGGGGGTGGGGGTCAGACGCCCGCCCGCACTCACCTGGGAGTAGGGGTCCGGGAAGTTGAACTCGTTCAGGCAGTGCTCCCTCGTGTCCAAGAGGCTGCGCACCGTCAGGGTCCCGTAGGCGCTGCAGACAGAGCCCGGAGGAGGGCTGAGCGGGCGGACGCCGTCCGGGCCACCCTCCCAGCACCCGCGCCCACAGCACCCACAGCACCCACAGCACCCACAGCGCCCGCACCCACCGCACCCACAGCGTCCGCGCCCACAGCACCCATAGCACCCACAGCACCCGCGCCCACAGCACCCACAGCACCCACAGCACCCACAGCGCCCACAGCACCCACAGCACCCACAGCACCCACAGCGCCCACAGCACCCACAGCACCCACAGCGCCCACAGCGCCCACAGCACCCACAGCACCCACAGCACCCGCACCCACAGCACCCACAGCGCCCACAGCGCCCACAGCGCCCGCACCCACAGCACCCACAGCGTCCGCACCCACAGCACCCACAGCGTCCGCGCCCACAGCACCCACAGCGCCCGCACCCACAGCACCCACAGCGCCCGCACCCACAGCACCCACAGCGCCAGCACCCACAGCACCCACAGCGCCAGCACCCACAGCGCCCACAGCGTCCGCGCCCACAGCACCCACAGCGCCCGCACCCACAGCACCCACAGCGCCCGCACCCACAGCACCCACAGCGCCCGCACCCACAGCACCCACAGCGCCAGCACCCACAGCACCCACAGCGCCAGCACCCACAGCGCCCACAGCGTCCGCACCCACAGCACCCACAGCGCCCGCACCCACAGCACCCACAGCGCCCGCACCCACAGCGCCCACAGCGCCCACAGCGCCCGCACCCACAGCACCCACAGCGCCCACAGCGTCCGCGCCCACAGCACCCACAGCGCCCGCACCCACAGCACCCACAGCGCCCGCACCCACAGCGCCCACAGCGCCCACAGCTCCCACAGCGCCCACAGCGCCCGCACCCACAGCACCCACAGCGCCCACAGCGTCCGCGCCCACAGCACCCACAGCGCCCGCACCCACAGCACCCACAGCGCCCGCACCCACAGCACCCACAGCGCCCACAGCTCCCACAGCACCCACAGCGCCCGCACCCACAGCACCCACAGCGCCCACAGCGCCCGCACCCACAGCACCCACAGCGCCCACAGCGCCCGCACCCACAGCACCCACAGCACCCACAGCGCCCGCACCCACAGCACCCACAGCGCCCACAGCACCCACAGCGCCCGCGCCCACAGCACCCACAGCGCCCGCACCCACAGCACCCACAGCGCCAGCACCCACAGCACCCACAGCGCCAGCACCCACAGCGCCCACAGCGTCCGCGCCCACAGCACCCACAGCGCCCGCACCCACAGCGCCCGCACCCACAGCGCCCACAGCGCCCACAGCGCCCGCGCCCACAGCGCCCACAGCACCCACAGCGCCCGCGCCCACAGCAGAGAGGGGACGGGCGGGCAGGGGGAGGGGGGGAGGGAGGAGGGGCACCGTGCTCACAAGGGCTGGAGGCGCAGGGTCTGCAGCTTGTCCCAGTACTTGTGGCGGAATTTCTCCGCCCGCTCCGCCGCGTCCGCCGCCCCCGGCTGGCTGGCCACAGCGCGCTTCACCACCTGCCGAGGCCGGGGGTCAGCAGCGCCCGCAGCCCCACGCGGGGACGGGGCCCGGCAGGCCCTCCAGCGGGGCCTCTGCCGGCGGGAACGGGTCCCGGCTGCCGGCCCGGGCTCAGGCCGTGCCATCGGCTCCGCCCCAAGCGGCCAGGAGGCTGGGACCGTCCTCAGAGCCGTGGGGTCCGGCAGGACCCAGGGCCCCAGGGGCCGAGGAGGGCCGGTCGCTCTGTGCCTCCTGAGGAAGCGCAGGGACCAGCCGGGATTTGTAAACCACGAGCCCCATGACGCCTCGTCCCAGCTCACCGTCCCCGCGAACCAGGAGCCACTGCTCCCCAGGAGGAAGCGGCCCGCCCGCAGGGGGCCGGCTCCGGGCACCCCCTCGCCGGACACTGCCTGGGGCCGGGCTTTGGCGGCCACCCGCCCGGCAGAGCGCCTCACCCCGTCCAGGGCCTCCTCGAAGCAGCCGAGCCAGTACTTGCGGGCCAGGGCGTCGTCTGTGAGGTCCACGGTGTCGGGCACGTAGGACGCCGGGTCCAGGAGCAGCGGCAGGCTGACCAGCGGCCGCTCCAGCCGGTCCATCTCCAGGAGGTCGAACTGGGGGCGGGACGCGGGCACATCGGCTGTGCTTCGTCTGAGGCCAACAAGCTGCCCAGGGAGAGGCCGGCAGAGCCCCCACCTCGGGGCCCGCCCACCCGCCAGGGCCCGCGGTGCCCTCCGCCCGCTGGACCCTGTCTGCTCCCACGAGGTCAGTCACCCTCAGTCAGTCGCCCTCGGTCAGTCACCCTCGGTCAGTCACCCTCCCGGTCAGTCACCCTCCCGGTCAGTCACCCTCGGTCAGTTGCCCTCCCGGTCAGTCGCCCTCGGTCAGTCGCCCTCCCGGTCAGTCGCCCTCCCGGTCAGTCGCCCTCCCGGTCAGTCACCCTCGGTCAGTCGCCCTCCGCGTCAGTCACCCTCCCAGTCAGTAGCCCTCGGTCAGCCGCCCTCCCGGTCAGTCACCCTCCCGGCCGCCCACCTCTCCCCGTCGCTTCCTGCCAGCGAGACGCCCCGGCCCCGCGTGCGGACCGGACGGCAGCCACTCACCGTGCCGCCCTTCAGGGCCCCCTGCGCGGGGCCGAGCTCGGGGGCTGAGCTCATCAGCCCGGAGCTGCCCGCGTAGTTCTCGCCCCAGCTGTACTGGTCAGGGTCTGGAGGGAGAAGCGTGTTACCGGCCAGCACCCCGGAGCCTGCTGTGCGCCCGTTTGTCTCACTCATTTACTCAATCCTCGCCCGGGGTGCTCTCACGGACTCAGAGGCGGAGGGAGGGGCACCATCGCTGCCTCCGCGGGCACCACGCCCGCCCGACCCCGACCCCGACCCGGGCAGGTGCCTCCGGGAACGGACCTGCACCTCTGAGTCCGGGCGCCGTCCCACCAACAGCCCCCCGGCCAGGCCTGGCCGACAGCGACGAGGCGGGGGAGGGGGGGGCGCCTTCAGAGGTGAGGCCGCGCTCCCAGCGCCTGCCTCGAGCCCGTGTCCCTCCCCGGGACCGGCTTCTGTCACACGCAGGCCCGCAGGCCGCTCTCCACCCGCAGGGCGGTCACAGCCAAGGGCCAGCCCGGCCCGCCCAGTGCAGACGGGACGGGGGGGGGGGGGGGGGGGGGGGGGCGGCCAGAGGTAGGGCTGGGGACCCGCCCCGCAGCCGCCCTCCACCCACACCTGTGCCCACCACCCCTCCCCCTCCACAGCCCCCCCCCCCCCGCAGCACCCACTCACTGTCCTGCTCGGCTCCCTTGAGAAAGGCCCCGATGGCGCCCAGGTAGCCTTCGTGCCTCAGGAACAGCGCCTGGACCTCCCCCTGCAACGTAGACCCCGAGGCACCGGCTGTGACTGGCTAGTCCGCCTGCTCCGCCCCCAACCCCAACCCCAACCCCAACCCCGCCGGACCGAGGATGGGTCCTGAGTCGTCCGCGCGATGTGCCAGCGGACTGGGTGGAGCGCAGACGAAAGGCCGTCCTTCGGGAAATACGGGGGGGCGACCCCAACGGGGTGAACGCCGGCCCGCCCGTCCGCCCGCCCGCCCGTCCGCCCGCCCGTCCGCCCGCCCGCCCGCCGCCCGCCCGTCCGCCGGCCCGCCCGCCCGCCCGCCGTCCGCCCGCCCGCCCGCCCGCCGCCGGCCCGGAGCTCTGCCGCGCTCACAGGGAGACGGTCACCTGCCGGCTCAGCCCCCGCAGGTGCCAGCTCACGGGGGAGGGGCGGGAGGCCGGGCAGGCGGGCACTGGGGGCTGGGCGAGCACCAGGAGGCCGGGCGGGCATGGGTGGTGGGCAGGCACTGGGGGCCGGCGGGCACGGGGGGCCGGGCGGGCACGGGGTGGCGGGGTGGGCACTGGGGGGCCGGGTGGGCACTGGGGGGCTGGGAGGGCACAGGGGGGCCGGGTGAGCACCGGGGGGCCGGGAGGGCACGGGGTGGCGGGGCGGGCACTGGGGGCGGGCGGGCACTGGGGCTGGGCGGGCACTGGGCCTGGGCGGGCACGGGTGGCGGTCACAGGCGGGGCGGGCACGGTGGCGGCGGGCGCACCTTGGAGAAGAAGCTGATGCTGTAGGTGATGGTCCGCATGGTGACCGGGTGGCCGCGGATGAAGAAGCCGCCGAAGTACACGCGGTCCAGGCCGTGCAGCCGGGCATAGAGGCAGGCGAGCTGCCCGATGTCGTTGCTGATCATGTGCAGCAGGCTCTTGGCCATGTCCTCCGGGGAGAACTCTGCGGGCGGGACGGGCGGGACAGCGCTGGGCGGGGGGACCGGGGAGGGCGGGGCGGGGCGGGGGCACCCGGGAGGGCGGGGCGGGGGCACCGGGAGGGCGGGGGCAGGAGGGCGAGCGGGCGCACCTTGGTCGGTGGTGGCCGACTTCCCGAAGCTGCTGGCGATGAGGTTGCCGCTGAGCCCCAGCGTCTGGTGGGCGCCGCCGTAGATGTCCTGCACCAGCATGTCTACGTTGGCGTGCTGCCCCCTGGCGGCCAGGTGCAGCAGCTCGTCGAACTTCTGCAGGGACGGAGCGGGGAGCAGTGAGGTGTGGGTGCGGGGAGGACCCCGGCCCCGAAGCCAAGCCCAGGAGCGAGGGGGACAGGCTGCCCGGACCCGCAGCCGAGCTTGTGCTGCCGACCGGATGCACCCCGCCCTGCGGGGCCCCGACGGGGGGGGGGGGGGGGGGGGGGGGGGGGCGGGGGGGAGCCCCGGGGGGAGCCGCAGCCAGAGCCCGCCGGCCAGCACCTGCGTCCTGGTGAGCAGCGCCCCGAGCCCCCAGAAGGTGCCGCCGCCGATGGAGCTGCCGCCGATCCACTCGAACCGGTCCTCCGTCTCCACCTGCCGAGGGGGGCGCTGGTGAGCAAAGCGGCCACCACCACAGGCCCGGGCCGCGGCGGGGGGAGGCGCTGGTGAGCAGAGCAGCCGCCACCGCAGGCCCCGGGCCGGCCGCGGCCGGCCGACGTGGGGACCGTGCTGCTGACGGCCGCGCCCGGGAGGGCTCGGGGCCCGATGCCGGGAGCTCTGCGCGGGGCTGGTGCCGTACCCACCAGGCCGGGCCAGGTCCCTCGCCTGCCGAGCCCCTGTGGCTGCCCCTCGGCGGGCCAGCTCACCTTCACGATGGACACGCCGGAGCCGATGTTGACCAGGAGGTAGGGGAAGATGTGGGGGTGGTTGGTCTGGAAGCGGAACTCGGGGTCGGCGTCTTTCTGGTACGCGAAGGCCTCGTGCGGGATGTTCTTCAGCACGAAGTTGCAGCCCTTTATCAAGCAGGTCATCACGTCCTCCTTGGCCACGCTGCGGGGGAGGGCGCCCTGAAGCAGCCGGGCCACGGGGACCCCGCCGCGCCCGCCCCGGCGCCTCCTGCTGCCGAGCGCAGCCCCTCACCCACGGACACGAGGTCCTCGGCCTCTGTGCGGAGGGCACACGGGTGGCCGGCCCAGCGCCCCAGTGCGCCTGAAGCCCCGCCCCCGCCAGGGCCCCGCCTCCGCCTCCGCCCCCGCCCCCGGGGCTAGCCAGCCTCCGCCCAGAGGACAGGCCGTTTCCTGCCCCTTCTGTCCTGGGGTTGGGCTACGGGCAGCCTGCTGCAGCCTGGAGGGAGCCCTGCCCCCGGCCCCCACCGGCTCCCAGGCCCGGGGCCTGTGGTCCCCTTACCGCAGCCCCAGCTTCTGCTCGATGAGGTCCTTGAACTTGTAGGCCCCGCCCCCGGTGGCGTGGATGACCTTGGTCTCGGTGTTGACCAGGTGGTCCCGGACGAAGTCCAGGCAGGCCTCGATGTAGCTGTTCTCGAACTTGATGAAGTGCAGCCGGGGCGTCACCTCCTCCTGGACGGAGATCTCGTAGGGCGACTCGCGGTCCCGCTCCGCGTCCTGGGGCGGAGGGGGGTCTGTGAGCCGTGCGGGAGGGGAGACCCGAGACCAGCCGCCAGGCGCCCACCCGTTTCCGTCACCCAAAACGCAGGACCCGGCGGCCAGCCCCGGGCAGAGCCATGGGGGCAGGTTCCTGGGGGAAGGAGCTCCGTGAGGAGGAGAGGGGGCGACACGGGCACCGGGAAGCCCCCTGGGAGCTCTGGGGCCGCACGGACCTGGGGAAGCCACTCGGGGACAGCAGCCGAGGCCGGGATGCCAGGCCCCATAGCCCCCGGACACCCCGCTCACCTGGCCCGCGTGGTCGAAGGACCTCACCCTGGCCACTTTGTGCTGGACGGTGGAGTAGTAGGCCAGCTTGGTCAGCGACCCGCCTGTGGTGACAGACACGGCGCTGAGAGGTGGACGGAGGCACCGAGCCCGGCCCTCAGAGCTCTCCTTCCCGGACGTGGCCGTGGGCACGGGGTGTGCTGCCACGTGAACTTGAAGGCCCGGCGGGCACCACACCGAGGCTGGGCTCCAGGGCCCACAGCTCTGCTCCTCCCAGGCCCGCCGTCCGGCCGTCCCTGCGCCCCGGCCCCGGGAAGGAGGCTGCCCCGTTTCTGGGCAACCGTGTGGCTCATCAGCAGCTTCAAGCGGGTGAGGAAAGTGACCCAAAGAGAGAAGCTGACGAGCCCAGTGCTTCCACCGAGCAGCACCGGGGGTGCCGTGGAGACCCGGGGAAGGAGGCGAAGGGAGCCCCTGGAGGCTTGGTGGTGGGTGACCCCCTCCGCGGGGTTTCCAGCACCCCAAGCATGTGGGCACCGAGTCTGGTCTGCGCCAGCCACCCCAGCACCTACCTGGCCTCCAA
This sequence comes from Pipistrellus pygmaeus, assembly GCA_949987585.1. Lineage (NCBI taxonomy): Eukaryota > Metazoa > Chordata > Mammalia > Chiroptera > Vespertilionidae > Pipistrellus > Pipistrellus pygmaeus. The sequence continues at coordinate 199,121,052 of OX465303.1, read as the reverse complement.
CCATCTCACCCCTGCCACCACCCAGCCACTGGTGGGCAGGGGGGCAACTCGGGCCCTCCCCACGTCTCCATCCCCACCGGGACCTGCGCCCCCCCCCCCCCACGCCTGACCCAGCTGAGCTCCAAGCGCAGCTGTGGAGCGTGGGCTGGTCCCTGCGGTGGGGACGCAATAAATGCAGAGGCCCACCCAGTGGCCCAGCTTCTCTGGGACAAAAGGTGAGGTCCGTCCAGCATCTACTGAGCGGCAACCGTGGGGCAGGGTGCTGGGGGGCAGGGGACACTGCCCACTTGGAGGTGGGCAATCACAAACTCAGCGGGAGGTGCAGAGCCGCTGTGGCCTCCACGCCGGGGAAGCTGACCCCGGGAGGCCCTCTGTCCTGATAGGTGGGCAGAGCAGCAGCGTGGCAGGCCGAGGGCTGGCTGCCTACCAGCGAGGTGACCTCCCCGCTCAGTGTCCGGTGACAGCGGGATGCTGGGAGGGAGCACGGGGCCTGTGCAGTGAGCGGGGCAGGGCCTGGGGGCGGCGGGGGCGAGAGCGGGCCTGGGGCTCCCCTGCAGCCCCCGGGAGACTCGGAGGCTCTGGCCAGAGGCCGGCAGAGGTTCCAAGCTCCCACGTCCAGGTCATGGAAACTCCCGCCAAACGGCCACCGGCTGAGATCAGGTCCTGCCGGTTTGGGCTCGGGGCGGCCGTCACATCCGTGGCCAAAGCCGGGGCTCCCGCCCGTCCACATCCTGGCCCAGACCTGTCGCGGGCCCGGGCAGCCACCCCAGGCGGCCGGAGAGGCCTCACCGCGCTGCTGACCCTCCCCCAGGCCGGACTACAAGGCCCGGCATGTCCCGCTCCCGCTGCGCGGAGCCTGCCGGGAGCTGTAGTTCGGCCTCCGCGACTAGCGTACGCACCGGCGGCCCTAGGACTACAAAGCCCGGCAGGCCGTGCGCGCCGGCAGCCCGCTGACTACGAGGCCCGGCAGGCCGTGCGCGCCCACGGCCCGCGCCCCGCCCTTCGTCCTTGCCACCGCCCCCGGCCCGCCGGCCCCGCCGCCGCGCCCACGCCCGCTGCGCGCCGCCCCGTCCCCGCGCCCGCCCGCGGCTACCGATGTCTATGGCGAAGCGCTTGGCGTTCTCCAGGTTGCGGAAGATCTCGTCGGGGGGCAGCGTAATGCTCTTGTCCAGGCCGTCCCCGCTGCTCCCGCCGCCGCTCGCTCCGCACTCCGCCATTTTGAATGTGCCCGGCCAGCCTCATCAGCCATGGAGATATATGCGCATATATTTGACTGCTAAACGCCGCCCGCGCATAGATTATGCTAATGAGGCTGCGGGCCGGCCCCGCCCCGCTCCCCTCCGTGGTCTGGGCGGCTGGAGGACGGGCGCGGGCGGCCCGGGCGGGGGTCCCAGAGGCCCGGCCCGGAAGGGAGCTCAACGCAGAACCTCTGCACGCTGCTCCGTGCGGCCTCGGTGCTCTGAGCCCGGCCAGAGGGGCACTGGGCCTTGCCGGCCACCGGAGACCGATTTCCCGCCAGTGGGCTGCAAGCCTGGCGCCTGCGCGGGAGGCGCGTGTCACCCCTGCCCGGGGGTGTCCATGGGTGCTGGGCTGGGGGTGACCCCTGCCCGGGGTGTCCAGGGGTGCTGGGCTGGGGGTGACCCCTGCCCGGGGTGTCCAGGGGTGCTGGGCTGGGGGTGACCCCTGCCCGGGGGTGTCCAGGGGTGCTGGGTGCGGGTGCCGGAAGCCCCAAGCCAGGTGGGTGTTGGGGACCGTGCCCTCGAGGGCAGCGCAGACAGACATGCGGCTCTGAGCCGGGAGGCGGTGAGCTCTGGCGGCCCAGCCGCGGAGAGGCCGGAGGAGCAGCCTCTGCCGCGAGGGGATCCGTGGGCTGAGCATCTCCCAGCGCTGGGACGGCGCCGTGGTGGTGCTGGGGAACGGCTCCGACGTGTCCCCCTCAGACACTGGGGCGCTTTGGGAAAGAAGTGTTGGGAGCGGACAGAGGGGTCCCCCACGTGGCCTTGACGCCGGCCTGCCAGGTGACCCAGGTCCGTAACTTCCTTTCTCCGGGCCTTGACCGCCTCCTGGCGAGCCCGATGCCCGTGGAGCTGAGACTCCAGGCTGACGGACAGGAGGGGCCGGGCATTGGGGCCGGGGAGGCAGCCTGGCACCTCTTACTGCAGGTGTCTTCCTGGGGGTGGGGGTGGCTCTGGGCGGGAGGCTGGGTGGAGGGGTGCAGGGTCTGCTCCCAAGAGGCTCTCAGCCGGGACCCTGGGCAGGGGGTGCCTGTGGGCAGACGGGCGTGCCTGCTGCCCCTGCAGTAAGAGGCGCTCCGGTCCCGGGCTCACTGCTCCCGGGGCCTCCGCAGGCTCTGGGCCGGCCTGGAGGGGGCGCCGGTGGGCATGGCCTGCAGAGGAGATGGAAAGGGAGGGAAGAGGGCAGGAGGGAAGTGCTGAGCTGGAAGGAGGGGCGGGCTGGGCCGCGTCTCTGGAAATCATGCCTCCTGGTCCCACATCCCGCTCCTCCCAGGGCGCGGGTGTCAGGACGCCTCCATATTCACTCCCTCACCCCCTGTGGCCTGCACTGCCTGTCCCTCCAGCAGGGAGGGCGGGTGCCCCCGGGGCGTGTCCAGGGGTGGGTGCTGCTGGCCAGCGGGAGGCTGTGTTTGGCCCGGCTAAAGCCCTGCTGTGGCAGCGAGCTCCGGTGCAGGCGGGGCCTCCCGGGACAGAGCGGGCAGGTCCTGAGCCGTCACTGTGCTCACAGGAGCAGGTGGGAGGCTGGGGCAGGGATCCAGGCCTCCGGCTGTCCCCCCTCCTGCCTCACCCTCCCAGCTCCTCCCTTCCTCCCCTCTTCCCTCCCCTCCTCCCTCCCAGCTTCTCCCTTCCTCCCTCCTCCCTCTCAGCTTCTCCCTTCCTCCCCTGCTCCCTCCCAGCACCCAGCCCTTGGTCCTGTGACCCCAGGGTCCCACCCGCTGTTGCACTCACTAGTGCCCTCCCCTCCCCTTGGGGCGGCGGCTGCGGAGGAACAGGAACGGGAGGACAGCGAGGACAGGGAGTCAGATTTTATTGGAAATCCGAGAACAACAGTTCAGATTCTGAGTACAGAGCCAGGCCCGGAGCACCCCGCCCAGGATCCTGTGAGGATCAGAGTGGGGACCCGCCCGCACCGCTGGGAGCGGCGGCCCGGTCCCTCCGCCCCTCGGGGCTGACACGTTTCCTATGAGGACGCACTAGGTTCCGCCTTCACGGAAGGCAACGCCCCGCCAGGCCGGCGGGCGGGCGAGCGGAGACGGTCCTCCACAGCAGGGGTCCCGCTGGGGCTTCACAGATCCCCCCCTTCCCGGAGTCACTGCCGCGACGCAAACAGCCCGCGGGCCGGACGGCCGGACGGCCGGACGGCGCAGGCGGCTGGCGGTGCGGGCGCGGGGCTCTGCGGCGCGTTCTCCGGAGGCCGGGCCGGGGCCGGGCGGCCCTGCCCCGCGCCCCGCTGGCCCTCGGTCACCAGGGCCGCCAGAGGCCGCGGGGCGGCTGGTGCTGGGGCGCCGCGGGGCCGGCCTTGGCCGCGGGGTGAGGGGTGGGGGGCGCGGGCGGCGGGCGCTGGAAGTGGCAGAGCAGCTTCATCTGCGCGTCGCCGGCCGCGTGCAGCGCCAGGAACTGCACGGCCTCCTGCAGGCACCACGCGTAGCCCTCGCGGAAGTCCTGCTGCCGGCTCTGCGGGCCGGCGGCGGCGAAGGCTGCGGGGAGGCGGCCGTGAGCGGGGCGGGCAGCGGGGGGCGCGGGGCAGGGCGGGGGGCGCGGAGCTGGGCGCAGGGGGAAGCGGGGCGCGGGCTCACCCTTGCTGTGCTTCAGGTAGCTGACGGCCATCTCCAGGATGTCCGCCTTCTCCAGCTTGGAGTTGGGCTGGTGCCGCGCGAACTCCTGCTCCAGCAGCAGCTTGAGCTGCTCGATGCTGCTGTTGATGCGGTCGCGGCGCATCTTCTCCACCACGGGCTTCCGCAGCTGCGGGGGGAGGCGTCAGGCGCGGGCCGCGGGGAGCGGGGCGCGGGGCGCGGGGAGGAGGTGTCAGGGAGCGGGGAGGGGAACGCGGGGCGCGGAGAGGAGAGCGCGGGGCGCGGGGCGTAGGAGGGCGCACGGGGCTCGGGGCCGGGGAGGGGAGCGCGGGGCGCGGAGAGGGAGCGCGGGACCGGGGAGGGGGGCGCGGGGCGCGGAGAGGGGAGCGCGGGACGCGGGGTCGGGGAGGGCGTGCGGGGCGCAGGGCCGGGGAGGGGGGCGCGGGGCGCGGAGAGGGAGCGCGGGGCCGGGGAGGGCGCGAGGGGCTCGGGGCCGGGGAGGGGGGCGCGGGGCGCGGAGAGGGAGCGCCGGACCGGGGAGCGGGGCGCGGGGCGCGCGCGCACTTACTCGGTTCTTCTCTTTGGGGCTCAGCAGCTCCAGGGCGGCGGCGCCGGGGGCCATGCTGGCGGAGAGCGGAGCGGGCACCGGAGCCGGAGCGGCGGGAGCAGAGCTGGCAGCCGGCGGAGCGGTTTTATAGGCGGCGGGGCGGGCTGGCCCTGGGGCCCGGGCGCCGCGGCGGTTCCCACGCTCGCGGCCAATGGCGGCCGCACACAGCGGCATGTGAATGGCGGGCACAAAGCCGCGGGAGCAGGTGGGCCGCACAATGTCCGGCTGTGGGAACGCGCCCTCATTAGCATCCGGCCTGACGCCGGCCCGCGCCTCAGTGTGCCGCCGTTTCCCAGGCGGGGGAGGGGGACACGACCTCCCCTCCCTCCTCCCCTGCCCTCCCCTCCCTCCCGTCCCCTCCCCTGCTGGCGGGCGGATCAGGGACCAGTGCACCGGCTTCCCGGCTGCGGGCACCTCCCCACAGGGACCTGCTGCCCCGGGGAGGGCGGCCACCCCGTGCACAGGTGGACCAGGGGCCTCTGTGGTGGGTCCTGGGGTGTCACCTGGGACACAGGACTTCTCCCGAGGGAAGCACGGGCTGCCCTGCCTCCGTGACGGCTTTAGGGAACGTCCGGGAGCCAGAGAGGGTGCCGTGCCCAGCACAGAGCCCCCCAGCCAATGCCCCCAGGAGCAGCGTGTCAGGCCGGGCATCTCGGGTGCTGTGAACCCGCAGGTGCCCCCCATGTGGCCAGAGTCCACCCGGGCTCTCACTGCCCAGGCCGGCTCTGCCTGGACGTCCTGAGGGGGTGCCAGGTGGCAGGCAAGAGGGCGGAGCAGGGCAGCCCAGAGTCCCCTCGAGAGTGGTACCAGCTCAGACAGGCCCTTAGGACCCACAGGGAAAACCCATCATCTGAGGGCGGAGGGCCGCGCTGTGAGCAGACGGGACCCCACGGCTCGTTTGGTGCCAACGGGCAGAGGCTCCAGGGTGATGGGCAGCCGGGCCACACGCCCACCCCCTGCGCACAGCCCGGGCACGGGCTGGCACCGTAGGGGGGTCTGGCGGGTGCTGCAGGCTCTGCGGGTGCCAGAGTGAGGCTCTGCCGGTGTGCCCCTGGGGTGGGGCCCTCATGTCCACAGCCTGCCGGGGCAGCCCCCAGGGGCCTCGCCAAGGCGGAGGGTGTGGGCGCAGGGCCCTGGCACAGCCTCCACAGGCTGAGCCTCCTGTGGCCTGGATGCTGGCGGGGAGGGGGGCCCTCGGGGCTCTCCCAGCGGGGAGGGCTGCACCCAGCGTGGAGGGCCGTGGCTGGGCTGTGTCCTGCCCGGCCCCTCCTCCCAGCCGGCCCCCAGCCCCAATGAGACACACGTGCCGGGAGTCACGGTCCAGCCCCTCCTGCCCAGTGCGCGCCCACCCGCGGCGGAGGGTGGCTGGCCCGCGGCCAGGGGGCCATGGGCGCCCCCCGCCCCCTCCCGGGCCAACCACTTTGATCCGCTCTCGGCGGTGGGAACGGGGTGAATGGGCCGAGTCCGCGGGATGAAAGCCCCTCCCGGCGGAGGCCAGATGGCAGCGCGGCCCCAGGCACACGCCGGCTTTGTGGGCCGTTTAGGCGGTGAATGGGCCGGAGTGTGGGAAAGCCCGGGCTCCCGGCTCACGCCGCCAAGGGAGCCCGCCGGCGGGGGCGGGGCGGGGGCGGGGGGCGGGGAGGGCGAGGGCTGAGGCTGGCGGGCTTTGCACCAGGAATGGGGGGGGGGGGGGTGTAGGTTCTCTGCCTGCCCCCCTCCAGCAGCCGGACAGGGCTCCTTCCTCCAGCGCCCCCGGCTCTCAGCAGGCCGGGCGGGGTGGGGTTCCGAAGTTACTGCCCCCCAGAAGCAGCCCCTGTGGACCCTGAGCCGGGGTCACTGCCCCAGAGGCCAGGGCCCAGGGCCCCTCCATGGCTCTCCCCGCGATGGCAAAGCGCAAGGCTCCCAGGGGGCGGCCTGCGTCGTGTGCCGGGGGGGACTCGGGCGAAGGCCCCTCAAAAGTTAAACGTGGAGCCCGAACCGGTGTGGCTCAGTGGATAGAGCGTCGGCCTGCGGACTGAAAGGTTCCAGGTTCGATTCCGGTCAAGGGCATGTACCTTGGTTGCAGGCACATCCCCAGTGGGGGTTGTGCAGGAGGCAGCTGGTCGATGTTTCTCTCATCGATGTTTCTAGCTCTCTGTCCCTCTCCCTCTCTCTGTAAAAAAAACATATATTTTTAAAAAAGCAAAGTTAAACGTGGAGCCCGGCCGCGGGGCTCTGGCTGAGCGTCTGCCTGTGAGGCAGGAGGTGAGGGCACAGGCCCGGCTGCCGGCTCCATCCCTTCCTCTCCGACATCAACAGAAACATACAAACAATTTAAACACGAGTGAGGGCGGGGCTGCAGCTGTTTGGCGCCATGGGCATGGGCCTGGCCCTGACCCCCCAATGCAGTGCTGTCCCCCAGGCCTCAGTGACTCCCGGGCGGGGACACCAGCCATCCCCCCACCAGCCAGGCCCTGTGAGGGCGGGAGAGCCGCCGGTGAGCGGGACCAGACACGGCGGCGGGAGCGGGACCGGCCAGCCCAATGCCGCCCGCCTCTGCCCACCAGCCCGGACCCCGTGGCGTCAGAGGGAGCCTGCTGCCTGCGGGGCTGGCCGTGGGCGCCCGGTCTGCCTGGGGTTAGGGGTGGGTCTCTCCCTAGGGACCCCGCAGGAGCTGTGGGGTGAGAGTCCGGGGTGCCCGCAGTCTGACCACTTAGCCAGCTCTGCGAGGCAGGGTCCCTGCGCCCAGCGACTGCAGGAGCGGGTCACTGAGGCTGGGCAGCCTGGCCTGGCCGTGTGCCCTGACCAGTGGGTGCCAGGTAGATGCCAGCAGCCATCGTTTGGAGCGGGCACAGCATGGGTCAGGGCAGAGCCGGGAGGGGCAGGCACGGGCCTCCTACCCCTGGCGCTGGGTGCAGTGAGGCTGCTGAGGCCACAGCGAGGACTCGAACCCAAACCCGAACCCACGGAGGCTGCCTTTCTCCTTCCCGAGCAGCAGAGGGAGGCAGGGTGTGTGTGTGTGTGTGTGTGTGTGTGTGTGTGTGGGTCTGGGTGCGCACTGAGTGGGTGCATGGAGGGCCGGGTTCCCAGGAGAGCTGGGCCCCTGGGGACACTGCCTGCCTCCCCCGCAGGCTCGAACCCGGCCACACACGGAGCGGGCACAGCGAGGCCAGGCCCAGGTGCAGACGGAGAGGGGGGCGGGGGGGGGGGCAGGAGGCCACACAGGGCAGAGGCACAGCCCAGCGGCTCCCAGGGCCCCGGACCGCCGCCTCTGGCTGAGCCGCCCAGCAGAGAGGGAAACCTGCTCAGCCCCCGCCATGGGGGCTGGGGGCTGGGCACCACGGAGAGGCGGGAGGAAGCCCCCAGCCCAGCCTCAGCCTCAGCTCCCTGCACCCTGACCAGAGCGGGCTCTGGTGCCCCCGCCCCGTGGGCCCTGTCCCGGCAGCAGGCACCTGGCTGCGCGGCCGAGGCTGGGCCCTGCCTGGGGCCTGGACGAGGGGGCTGGGGAGCCTGCGTGTGGAGAGCACAGGGTGGGCACCCCCGGAGCCGGAGGGGAGAGGCCCAGGTGCCCCAGTCCCGGGACGTGGGTCCGGCGGTTTCTCCTGGCGGCTCTCCGGAGGGCCCGGTGCTGAGGGGGCACTGCCCGCAGCCTGTGCACCGCCTCCAGCAGGAGCGGCTAGCCGGTCACCCGCTGGGCGGGCAGCGCAGAGCCCAGAGGGACGGGCTTGCAGGGCGGATAGGGCCCCGTGCGGACCGCGGTGGGGCTGCTGGGATGGTGGGGCCGCTGGGACCGCTGGGGTCCGAGGGGACCGCGGTGGGGCCGCTGGGGTCCGAGGGGACCGCGGTGGGGCCGCTGGGATCGTGGGGACCGCGGTGGGGCCGCTGGGATCCGAGGGGACCGTGGTGGGGCCGCTGGGACCGCTGGGTGAGCCGCAGAAATGGGACACTTGGGGTGCGGACCTGTGACTCGGGGGCCTGGCCCCGGATGGCGGCCCAGCTCTGCACCCCAGCCCCACTCCTCCTCACAGGACCGGGCTGGGCCCCCGGCGGGCTGTGGGTGCAGCAGGGAGTCCCCCATCGGGCGCTCCTGCCTCCAGGCGGGTCCCCCGGGCCACAGCCCGCGGAGCCGGCCAGGCTGGGGCGCTGGAGCCCGGCGGGCCTGCTCCCCGGTGGCCGGTGGCCGGAGGGCGCCAAGGGGGCGGTGGGAACTCGGGGGCCCGCGGGTCCCACACCCGGACCCCTCCCAGGCCTCACCGCCCACGTGGCCGCCCCCTTCCCCCTCCCCCTGCCCGCCCCTCTCCCCCGCCTCTCCGGAGCCGGCTAACCCTGAGTCAGGGAGCAGCGCGTTCCCACCGCCCCCAGCCGGGGCAGATGGCCTTTGGGCGGCGCCCCGCCCCCGCCCCCCGCGGCCGCCCTCCATTCAGAGGCACAGGCGGCACTAATGCCCCAGGCACGCTCCGCCCGCCAGCGTGGGAACGGCCCCCCAGAGCCACAGCCCCCGCCCCCCCTGCCCCCCAGAGACACAGCCCCCCTGAGAGCCACAGCCCCCTGCCCCCCAGAGCCACAGCCCCCTAAGAGCCACAGCCCCCTGCCCCCTAAGAGCCACAGCCCCCTGCCCCCTAAGAGCCACAGCCCCCTGCCCCCCCGCCCCCCAGAGCCATAGCCCCCGCCCCCCGCCCCCTGAGAGCCACAGCCCCCTGCCCCCCAGAGCCACAGCCCCCCAGAGCCACAGCCCCCTGCCCCCCCGCCCCCCAGAGCCATAGCCCCCGCCCCCCGCCCCCTGAGAGCCACAGCCCCCTGCCCCCCAGAGCCACAGCCCCCCAGAGCCACAGCCCCCCATCCCCCCAGAGCCACAGCCCCCCGCCCCCCAGAGCCACAGCCCCCAGCCCTGCAACCCCCTCCCCCTGCCCCCCTTGCCCGCTCGCCTCCAGGCTGGGGGTCCATGCCCAGAGCCAGGGGCAGGGGCGAGGGGGCAGGAACCCCAGGCAGTCTCCCCCGGGGTGACCCTGCTCCGTGCCTCAGTTTCCTCATCTGTGAGCCAGTGGCGTCCATGCCCTCCCACTAGGTCTGGGGGGTTGGAGGCTTAGGACAGGGGTGAGGGGGGCTGCCTCTGCCCCCGAGGGCTCCACATTTTCTTTATTATTATTGTTATTATTATTATTAATTTTAATCCTCGCCCGAGGCTGTTCCCCCTGACTCAGGGAGGGTGGAGGAAGAAACATCGATGTGAGAGAGGCACCTGCCTCCTGCCCGCCCGGACCAGGGCCAGGGTGGGGCCTGCAACCGGGGTCCGAGGTCCGTGCCCTAGGCCCGATCGGACCCTCTGACCCAGCCGCGCTCTAACCACCGAGCCGCCCGGCCAGGGTGGCTTCACAGTTTGGAAAATTGGAACAAATCCCCGGAGAACACGCTCTTGTGTGCCGTGGGCTGAGAGGAAGGTCACAGGTCAGCTCCAGAGCTGACCCCACGGGGCCGGCCGGCGGCCCCACCCCGGACGCTGCCTGGACACAAGGAGCGGGGCCGGCCTCAGTCCCAGAGACGGACGGCGGGACCTTTTCGTGTGTTTTTCCATTTTTAAAAAATATATATTTTATTGACTTTTTACAGAGAGGAAGGGAGAGGGAGAGAGAGTTAGAAACATCGATGAGAGAGAATCATTGACCAGCTGCCTCCTGCACACCCCCTACTGGGGATGCGCCCGCAACCAAGGTACATGCCCTTGACCAGAATCGAACCCGGGACCCTTCAGTCTGCAGGCTGACGCTCTATCCCCTGAGCCACACCGGTTTCGGCTTTTTTAATTTTTATGAAGGTATTACCTGTGTTCACATCTTACCATTGCCCCCCCCCCCCCAACTCCTACACATGCCCTCACCCCGGTGCTGTGCGTCCGTTGGGTGCTTCTGTGAAGACACAAGTCCTTCGGTCGGTCTCTTCTCTCCCGCCTCTCCCCAGCCTTCCCGCCGTCATTGGACAGCCCGCTGCTTTACTGCCTCTGCATCTCTTCGTTCGTCAGTTCATCACGTTCTTTATCACCCACAGACGAGTGCGATCGTGCGCTGGTTTTCTTTCACTGACGGCTGATTTCCCTCAGCGCAGAGGCCTTTCTGGAACCCGCCCCAGCTGGGGCGGGGGCTGGCCTCGCTGTGGCTGTGCTGCCGGCCCTCTGTGCCACCTCCCAGGCGCCTGCCCGCCCGCTGCACAGGTGAGCGCACAGAGGGGGCCGCTGCCCTCCCCCTTCTACCCTGTGCTTCTCCCCAGCCGGGGACCTTCCCTCCCGCACCCACAGAGCTCCGCACCCAAGGGCCTGGCTGCTCTGCACCTGCAGAGCCTGGTGCTGTCCTAAAGCACCCAGCTCCCCCCCCAAGTTCAGCTCCTGGGGGTGCCCAGCCTGGTTTCCGCCCCCCGCCCCCCACTGTGTCTGCTTCACCCCCACAGGCCTGGTTCAGGGTCTGGCCTGGCTGATCTTTGCTTGTTTGTTACCCCCACCCCCACCCCGACATTTTCCTATTGATTTTAGGGAGTGGGGGGGGAGGAGGAGAGACAGAGAAACTGGGGATGTGCCCACAACCAAGGTCCATGCCCTTGACCGGAACCTGGACCCTTCAGTCCGCAGGCCGACGCTCTATCCACTGAGCCACAGCAGCTAGGGTTTTTGTTTTTTTTTTTAAGAGGAAGGGGGAGGGAGAGAGAGAAACATCAGTGATTAGAGAGAATCATGGATGGGCTGCCTCCTGCACACCCACGCAGGGGGTCAAGCCCGCAACTCAGGCTTGTGCCCTGGCTGGGCATCGAACCCGGACCTCCTGGTTCCTAGGCCGACGCTCAGCCACAGAGCCAGTGCCCCGGGCTCCTCTTCGGTCTCTGGAGCCCACCTCCCGGGGCAGAGACGGCTCTGGGCCTGGAGAGGTCTCTGTGGGCCAGCCCCTGCCCTGGGATTCCAGTCCTCTGTCCTTGGCATTCAGACATTGCACTCAGGGCCTCAGTCTCTCCATCTGTGAAATGGGCTGGTAGCAGTTCCTCTCTGGCCTGTGCTGAGGACAAAGGGAGCGATAGAGGCAGAGCATCCAGGCCCCCTGGGCGTGCCGCCGCTGGCGTCACCGTCTGTCACCTGCGGGCCTGCCCGGCTCTGCCCGCCCTGGGGGTCCGCCCCCTTCGCTCAGCGAGCTGGGTGGTGACCCCGCCTGCGCCCGGCGGTGCAGAGGAAGCCTGGGGTGCTGGGGCCACAGGGCACCGGGGACCGTGTGGCCTGTCCCCTGCGCTGGGCCTGGGCACATGTGGTCTCGCTTCCCCTCTCAGAACCCTGAGCTGGTCCAGAAGAAGGTCCCGCTCAGCCTGTATGCAGCAGGTGCTAACTAAGGGTGCGTTCCTGCCCCCCTCCCCATCCAGGCCCAGAGCAGCCCCCGCCATGGACCTGCCCTGGGAGGGGGAGGGGAGGGAGAGGGCTGTCAGCCCCCAGCAGGCCCTTCCGCTGACCATCCCCCCGT